>JAVQKG010017434.1:0-10339 GCA_036025885.1 Hypseleotris bucephala
CTCTGTCACTCTAGCGCACAGCCCCTGTGTCTGTGTCAGCGGGAGCACACAGGGAACACGTAGAGCGCAAAAGGGAAGTGAAAGTAAACTCCGCAGCGCTTGGCAGCGGGATTAGACGCACCAAATAGAAATAAACAACGCATTTATGTTATTAAGCACGAGACGAGATTCCTCGTAACCCTTGACGAGAAATCTCGTCACTTTTAATCTCGCGAGATCTCGCGGCACGAGATCTCGTTACACCCCTAGTTGTAATATATGCTAACATAATGTATTTTGTGTTGAAAACCATATTGTTCCAAAGTGTGAGTACTGACCCGATCTTGACCGTGTCCAGCGTGTGGCAGGGCGTCCCGTACACTGGCACCTTCCCCATAATAAACATCATCACCTCTGCTCTCTGATAGTCCGGAAGATTCCCCCCAAAGAAACCTATACATACAAGAGTAATTAAATACAAACACACACAAAATAAATAAATGAGTATGAATCCCTTTGTCTTACAGACTTTCATGTGAACAATTAATTCTTGTTTTTTTCTTACTTGTTAAGCTGGAACACATATTAGCATTTCAGAAACCATGTAGTCTGTATTGCTGACGTTGGATACATCAATAAAAAGGCTAAAAATTTAGGAAAAAAGTACTGAAAGAAATGCATTAATTCACCACTATGAGTTTAATGAGAAAATTAACCAAATTTAATATATAACCAAATTAAGATACACGTTAACGATTTTCATTTTTGTATATTCATATACATTGTTAAATAAACAAATAAATCTAAATAATAAAAATGTCAAAATGTAATTTCTCAAATGTTTAGAAATAAAACAACATATGTAATGTATTTTTGTTTATTTTCAATTTAGACTCTTGATGCTTCTAAATTAGTTTCTATTGGTTCCAAATAAGGGGGGGGATTTCTTGCTGTGATTGAAATGAATGCATAAAATCTGACTAAACAAAATGGCTAGTGGAACTAACTTAGAGAGTTACTAGGCAGTTAAAATCAACCAGTGTCAGGTAGGCTAGTGCTAATGTCAAGCCCTGCTACTAGTATGCATCTTTGGTTATACAGTACAACAAAAGGCAACAGATTGTCAGTGTGTAAATATTCTTTGAGTGCATATATTGGTGGGTTACGTTACCAATGGTCTGGATGATAGCGTTCTGCACATAGCGTTCTTCACTCTCCTTCCCTCTCTGTCCTGAAGATACACTGATGCTGGAGTTTCTGCGTGAGTCTCCGCCCAGCTCAAAGTCCACACTCATCCGTAAGTGTTTTAGCAGAGTATTGAAGACCTCCAGAACTGTGGGTCCTAGGAGAAGATAAACACAGCTAGAACCGGCTAAGGGGAGGAGTACAGGAGGTGACTAGAAGGGAGTGGTACAAGCTAATCTACAGTGCCAAAAACACCACAACACCGTCTGTCTGAATGACTACTGGAACCCGTCACTCTCACAGGCAATATATACTGACAGTCCCTGGTCCAGGTCTCCACAAAAGGTGAAGAGTCCTATATTATATAAGTGACTGGCCTTGGTTTGTGGGTGAAATCCTAGCCTCAACCAGCTTATAAATCTGTTGTGCAAATAGGCAAGACACTTTTTGCTTATGGTTAAATGCGTTAATGTGATTGTGGCGGTGAATACTAATTTATGGAAAAAAATACAAATTCTTTGCCTTAGTTTGCCATGATAATCTAATCTTGTTACTGTATGTCAACAGTTACAGTTGTAAGCACCAAAAATGTCTGTGTGAATGTGGTTTGCTTATGTATACAGTAACTGACACACATGTGGCTACAGAGGGATATTAGTGCCACTAGTGCGTGAAAGTGGAGAAAATTTACATTGGGGTCAAGTAGAACCTTAGTGTCTGGAAATGTAGCTTGTAAGTTTCCTAAAATAAGAAAAAGTTCAAATATAAAGAATGAAAATGCTTAAAACTAACTAACTTTGTAGGTCTGTAGTCTGTAGAGGCCAGGGGAGGGACTAAAATAAAACTCCACTAGTACTGGTCAAAGTGGTAACCCAGGCCAAGAGACTGACTTAAGTAAAAATAATAATTATGACAGATTACCTGCTCAGATAAAGGTTACTTTTTTATTTCTAACTTATTTTTATTTTAGGAAACTTACAGAGTACACCTTTAACTCTGATTTACAAATGTTGATTTAAACAGTTATTCCAGGACCATGGACAGGGACATCAGTATATTAAGCCTTGTTCTAAGCCTAAGCACACCTTCCTCTTTTTTTCTACCACACACATATCCTCATACCCAGCCACAGATTTGGAGGCATCACCGTTTCAGTCTCAAAGCTGAACGTGTCACTTCTTTTGGTGAATTCCGGGATCATTCCTATATTCATAACAACAATGTTTTTAAAAACCTACATCCTTCATTTTACTCAATCTAGGGGAAGGAAATTAACCTTTTTAGCACTCGGTTTGAACTCAAGTGCCTTGTTATCTGCAAATGAAATCTTTATTTTTATCTTCTCATTAAAAGGTGTCAGATCTGTTCACTTCATTAGCACTCTTCACTAAGACACAAACACTGGAGGAGTGAACAGGAGTCAGGTTAGAGTGACATGCAAAACACTGCAAAATCAATCACACCAGAACAGGCACAGACAATAGCAGAGGTTTAGAAAGAATCAGTGACTTTTATAAGCATGACACCAAAAAGGGAAGGAAAAAATGCAACAAGTTAAGACAATTACAACAAGACAAGTGTAAACTGTTTTGTCTTTTTAGATTTTATTTGTTATTTTTTAACTAGTAAGCATTGGTTGTGTATTTGTTAAGCGGTAAACCAGTTAAAATGATTACTTCAACAAAAATTAACACAATTTAGTTCTCAAAGCAATGTATCTCTTATTCCTGAGCTGTAACATTGCGTAAACATCAGTGTAAATTCAATTATGTATGAGTTATGAGTAAACAACATATAAATTCATTTATAAGTTAATGACATATTAATTAGAGCTTTATTACTGCTAAAAAGAGTTGAGATATTCTAAACACATGAAGGTCTGCACTGCTCTAAGGTGGTGCTAGCCTGGTATACCAGCCCTACCTACTTTTTTAATTTTTTAATTTTAATTTTATTTTTTTTTTAAAGGTGGTGGTCTGGTCCTTTCCTCAGAGCAAATAATGTTTTGTTGTCTGTGTATACAAACTTTGCTAACGTGACATCCTTGTTAATAACAAGCTGTGTGCTGCATGTGTGGCTTTTTAGCAGCATGTCTGGTGTTGATTTGTTTATGTATGTACTGACCGACAGATCCCTTGGCGGCGATGGCCACAGTCTCCAGTAGAACCTGGACGATGCCAGCTCTGACCCGAGGTGTGTTCTTGTTGTGAGTGTCTAGGTGGTTCAGGACCTGCTGGATCACGTGATGGGAGTGCTGGGCCTAAATCACACAAACAACAAAATGTAACATGACTACTTTCTTTTAACTATTTCAGTTTACACTAAGAGATTATACAAAATTCCCCCACATTAAGGCAGTTCTTCATTACTCAAAGTCAATGCTGTTAAAAAAAGCACACATCCTACAGTGACTGCAGTACCTGTATGGAGTACATGATGATCCTAAAGCAGGATACAGCAAATTCATTGGGGTCCCACAGGTGATGGTTGTCCAAGTGACTAAGTGAAAAACACAGAAGGAATTGATAAGTAAGACAAAGAAATCATTTCTACAACAGCGTTTAGGTTGGTAGTTTGATCACTGCTTCATAATGGCTCCTCGTTGACATGTGCCCCTGTATTATGATACTTATCATGAGGTTGGTGGCAAAACCCAGCCCTAGGTGCAGACTGGCATTTAAGCCTCTGTCAGTGTGCCCCAGGGCAGCTGTGGCAACACAAATAGCTTACAACCACCTGATGTGATTATGGATAGAAGGAATAATGCAATCTGTAAAATGTTTTTGAATGTTGAGATATCAATATCAGTTTCAAATAAAGAACTTGAAGCGCTATATAAATCCAATACAATTTTCTTTTACATGGGGGTTGACTACTTCCTGGATTTTATTGAATATCCCACCTACATCGGATAGCCCACCTCCGAAATGCAGTGTCTTACATAATTGTGCTGGTATCCCTGTGAGCTGTGAGGATGTGTATATGTGCTGGAGAAGTGACGTCAGCCTGTTCCTTCTGTTTAACCCCAACTCTTCTATTTATAGACCAGACGCTCCCCTTTCTCTGCAGCAGAGCCTCCCTCTCCACACCACCGGAGGAGCCATACTTAAACATACAATCAAATCCCACCAAAAATAAAAAACAAGGCATGAGAAAAATCTAAATGTGTCTTGATTTTACTGCAAAATATTGAACCATTCATTTTGCTGCTTATTCCTATTAGGACAGGGGTCTACATTACACCACTAGGATCCAAAGAGCCATTATTTGCTGAAAATCATTAATTTCACAACCAAAATATGTAGCCTACCACTGGTGGAATTTTCCTAAGATAAGATAGACTACTAAAATCTGGTATGAAGTTTTTAGTTTGTTTAGACCTTATTAAGTCTCTGTAACTGGTTAAGACTTCTTTTAGACTTGGTTAAATCCTGGTCTGGATGTGGTACAGTCCCAGTTTTGACCTTGTTTAGACCAGATTAAGACATAGTTTGCATAAAGAAGTCCTGCTTGTTTAATTTTGGTTTACCTTTACATTACATAACACGATACACAAAGAGCCACAAGAGAGGTGCTAAAACCATTGGTTGCCTATGTCTGTATTAGGGGGTGACTGTAGCCTATTTCAGAAACTATTGGTCATAGGCTTCTCTGCCATCAATAAATCAAAGTATGGACAGTGGTAAAGGACTATTACATGTATATTATATAATTACATAAAAAACACGATAGGAATATGCAGGTGCAAATTGAAAAATTAGAATATCATGCAGGTCATTTATTTCAATCATTCTGAACCAGACTGAGAGACCATTTAAAGGCTTAGGAACCCTTTGCAGGTGTTTTGGATTAATCATCTGATTAGAGTGTGACACTAAAATATTGAACCTTTTCACAATATTCACATTTTCTGAGATTTTGAAGTTGGGGTTTTCATAAGCTGTAAGCCAAAATCAATCATGATTACAAATAAAGGCTTGCAATATCTCGCTTTGCATGTGATGAGTCTATATCATACATTAGTTTCACCTTTTAAGTTGAATTACTTAAATGAAGTAACGTTTGCACCATATTCAAATTTTTGGAGTTTTACCTGTATTTATTAATTATTTAGATCACAGTTCTGTAGTGATGTGTCTGTGTATTTTGTAAACGTGACACACAAAAAAAACTGTATTAGCGGTTAGTTGCAGCCTCTATAATTTGAATAGATAGAAAGTCCTATCAATTATATGAACAGTCTATGTACAAGGCCATGTCATTCTAAATAATGTAACATGTTTTAGCCATTTTGATTGTTGTGCAGGGGGCGCACCAGCTCTAGGCACAGTAAACTACAAAATGAACTGTCTGGGATACACATGAAGAGACAGGACAATGTATGTAAACTAGAGATACAATATAAACCAGTTCTGAACAAGTCCTACACCATGCCTGCATCAGGACTAAACTAGGTCTAAAACATGGCTCTAAAGTAGGACTAAGCAGGACAAAAACAGGTCCAAGTACCACCAGGGAAAGATCACTTACACAACTGGTACCACAGCTTGAGAACCAATCAAGTAGAGTAATTGTAAATAAACTACAGTAATTGTAAATAAACTAAAGTAATTCTAAACAAACTAGAATAATTGTAACTAAACGAGTAAATGTAAATAAATCAGTGCAATTGTAAATAAATTAGAGAAATCGTAAATAAACCTGAGAAATTGCATATTTTTAAAAGCTATTTCCCAACAGGTCCTTAAACCTCCCTGTAAAAATTTTAATAGAATTGTACCATCTTAAACAATGCAGAGTTTAGGGCAATGGGGCAGAGAATTGGTCAAGGTGGTAGGACAATTAAGTTGGTGGTTTGACTTCCTATGCCAACCTGTTCTTAATACTGTTGTCCATGGGCAAGAGATTTGGTGATTGTGTGTTTGGTGGTTATGGTTGAAGAATTGGCACCAGGCATGGTATGGCTACTACTTTGTCAGTGTGCCCCTGAGCAGCTGTGGCTACAAAATTACATTACCACCACCAATGTATGACAGTAAGTAAAAAATCAATGCCAAAACTGTTAAATACTCTACAGATCATAGCAGTTTTTACCTAGGGATCCCTAACCAGGATTGTGGCAAGCTAATGCCCTTTGTGTACCATTTTTTTAATTACCAAAACAAACTACCCTCCGTGTTGAATGTCACTACAGCATCAGTGTGTCTGCTGAAATAAAGAAGATGAATTGGTGGCGGTTTAGACTCATTAAGTGACAGAGCTTTAGGGCAGAAAGGAAATAAATGGGAACAACGTGAACAGAGCCAACTGATTAAATGTGTTCAAGTCTCAGAGAGGCACACAGTCGCACTAATATTCCGTAATGAATTGTTAATAGCTGCATTAGGACGACGGCTGCTGAATCCACAAACACCCAGGTTAGCGTGCAGAAAAGAGGGGTGAATTAACACTTAACATTATCCTGTTTACTGACCCCTTCTGGTTTTTAATGTTGTCAGCAGTGTATTTAGACAAGCTGCTGGTTGTGTTGATCTGCTTATAGACTAAACTGGCATAACATTATGACAAGTGAAAAAAAGAGGTTGGGTTGAGGTTTAGCTCAGTTGGGTGCAGCCCATATTCAGAGCCTGTAGTGCTCGTCCTGGTTTCCTGTCAATCTACTATCCTATCCAATAAAGCAAAAAAGGCAGAAAAAAATCTTTTTAAAAAATGTGATTAAAAAAGTATTATGATGAACATTGGATTGGATGTACATTGAATATGTAGTTAAAAAGATTTTAGAAAGACGCATACAGCAAGTAGTCTTCTGTATACAACAAAAGATACAAATTCTAAAATTAGGATCAAATCAAAATCATAATCTTGATCCTAATGAAATCATGATATTATATTTTTTTACACGCCCCAATTTCATCATGGCACCTGTTGGTTGGTGCTATACAATATTAAGCAGCAAGAGAACATTTTATCCTCAAAGTTGATGTGATAAAAACAGAAAAAACAGGCAAGCGTAAAGATTTGAGTGAGTTTGACACAAGCCATATTGATTTGGTCAGTGCATTTCCAAAACTGTATGGGGTGGTCCTAGCCTGCAGTGCTCAGTATCTATCAAATGGCCCAAAGATAGAACAGTGGTCAACTGGCAACAGGTGGGGAGTGAAGATTCAACAGATTAAGAAAGTCAAGCTGTTGTGATGGAAATGTGTCAGAATACACACTGCTGGTAGGCCAAATAAAGCATAACCAACGAAGCAGATTTTATTTTTTATCTTTCAAGGATGACACCATAAAATAACCACCAGCCAGTTAAGGCTGTTGTGGGCTACTGTATGTACATCCTCATAGAACTGATGTTACATTTGGTAACTACCAGGGCTTGACATGAACATTTCTGCTTACTGGCCACCGTGGCTACTATTCTTCAAAAGTTACTGGCCAATTTAGATTTACTAGCCACAGCTTAATAGTTTTTTTTTAAATTGTATAATAGGCTGACAAAATATCTAATTAAGATATTGTTAACAGTCATTTTGAACTTCTCCATTGCAAAGGTTTGAATTTAGTTGGATATTTTCCATAGCTAAAAAAAAGTCAGGGTTGAATTAAATTAAATGTATAAAATTCAACTGGGCAAAGTAACTAGCTATACTGAATGTGTTACTGGCCACAATTCAAATCCACCAGTGTTTGGCTAGTTAGCTAGTGCTAATGTTAAGCCCTGTTATTAAACTACACAAAAACTACAATAGCTCTTGGCCAATTGCAAAACTATCAATCAGGAACTTGGAAAGGCTTAAAATAGGTCAGTTATTTAATGTTTTGACAATAATTTGTGAAATGACAATTACTTGACTTGGCAAAAATTATTTCATTTGTGGGAAATGCTAACTTTTATGGGTATATTATAGGTATGCAAAATTGTAAATTAAATCAAATAAAATTCTAAAAAAAAATTTAACTTGTCAAATTGTAGCTTGAATTATTGAGCGAAACACTGCTCAAACTTATGTATTCCGCTTTAAATTTACATAACTTAATTTCAAATGGTCCAATCCAAGCCTTAGCTCATTTGGCTCTATTGTCCTTCTAACGCTTCCTAATTTAATAAGTCATTTCACAATTTTGAAGCTGCTAATTTCTTTCTTGTGACCTTACCCCGAGTTGACTTTCACATATATGACGTATAATAGTTTTTTTTTGTCCAAACAGAGGAGAAGTGTGAAAGATTAACAGTATCTTCTCAGCCAGCCTTTTAAAAAATCACTGTCTTTGGTCTGTGGAAACCTCCCTAAGGAATTCATTAGCCCACTACTGACTCGCAGGCAGAATTAGCACCAATTACCAGACAAACACCATGAAATTGTTGCACCGCATTCCCTCTAAACTCATTAAGAAGAACAGAGGGTGTTCAAAGTCAAACTGTTCAAACTCAACCCAAACAATAGCCGCTTCCACAGGTCCAAACGAAGGATAAAAGGCGTGGAATGAAAGAAGTACTACTTGATCAAGAACTTAATTAATAAGACAGCATGTATGAAGATTTTCAACAGTACTTTTCATTTTGATCCTGTCTATTAGTTTGGTACTTGTGAAAACGGAAAGACTCTTGAGAATTGGTCAGAGTAGGGCTGGGCGATATGGTACAAATATAATATCGATGTTTTTATCAAGCCAAGATCACGATTTCAATTGTATCATGATTTTAGTTGACTTGAATTCCCTGCCTTACACAGAAGACTTTTTACTACAACTTTATTGTACATCCAATCCAATGATCACCATAATACCTAATACTATTTATTTTCCTTTTTAATTAAAATGAACACTGGCATTGTTACAGTAAAATTGACAGTGAAAAGCAGAGCATAAATGAATATGCTATTTCACGATTCAGTGATCTTCCCAGATTAGCTCAATCTTCATAACTTCGGATCACAGTTCCATTTTCTCATTTTTCCCCATATTGCCCACCCACAAGCCAGAGAATTAGAACATGCTATTTATATTCTTTTTTATATTCTTTATTATTTCTTTCAAGTTAACAGCCACATAATAGTGAGGCATTATTCCTGAATAGGGTGCTATATATCTTGTCAATGTAGAAACATGTATTTATTTTACACTCAATGACTGCATGTAATTAAGCAAAGGCTTTGTATTCTCGTTTTAATGTGAAACAGCAAGGTGTCTGTTGCCATATGATTGATTGTGAACAACAGTCATACTCCCACCTATTGTCTTGAAATGAGTTTTCCCTGAAGGTCGGCTTAGCATTCCTCTGGGAAGATGGAGGAGCAGATAGAAGAGAAAAAATATGCCTTATTATGCCTTATTTATAGAAGATAAAAATTATGCCACTGTTTATTTATATCAAACAAAAAGCTTGTTTCACGGTCCCAGTCCGGAAATTAGCCTTTCGCTATATGGCAGATTAATGCCTAGAATTGTATAATTGAATCTCCTTCGGGATCAATAAAGTATCTTAAATGTTTCTGTTCTGTATAACATATAACTTTATAAACACAAAAATACACTGTATGGCAATAAAAAGTCACCAATTGGATTTTACAAGGCAAATAGGTGTACAGTAGTTGGTCAGGTCTAGGTTCAGCAAAATCATGTGACCAAAGAATGTCAGCTGACTACCTGAATCTTCTGAATGTTACTCCAACAACTATTTTTTTAGGCATTGTACTCTATATATAAATATGACACAATCAAACATGTGTGTCTTAGCCAATCACATAAAAAAAATAGCACATCAGACCTTATTGGATTTGTGAGTGGGGTCTCTGGCGTGTGGGATAACAAGCCACTGCATTACTTTGTTGGCTTGTTTAGGTCCTAGACTTTATTATGTAAATTCTATATCAGTAAGTCTGTATTTTCTGCTGTAGTTGATGAGCAGAAGGCATCTTAGCAGTTTTTCTCCATTGTAAAGAATGGTAGGCCTATGTTTTCCCCACCGACTGACAGTAGCGCTGTAAGGATCTTCTGGGGCCACAAGCAAACTTTCACAGGGGTCCCCACAATTAGATTTTTACCACACTAACAGAACAAAACTAGACGCAGGCTGTCGTAAACGACAGCAAATGTATATCGGCGAAACGCCCCGACTGCGTCTGCGTCAACTGCTATAACACCGACTGCCTTATGGCGGAGGAGGTGGTGGAAG
>JAVQKG010017493.1:0-14475 GCA_036025885.1 Hypseleotris bucephala
CAATAACATGGCAGTTACCTCAATAGCGCCACCTATGGAGTGAATGAAGAATGTCATTTTAGAGAAATTTACAAAACTTGGCAAAAGCATCCTTCACACACATCCTGACAAATCACAAAAGTCAAAAAGAGTGGGGCCTCTTAATTGCTTGTTAACAATATAAAAACCCTTAGACATCACAGATTAAAGTAGCGGTTAGTGCCAAAACATTGCATAGGGGAAATTAGCTGCCCTGCCGTCGGTATGCACTCTCCGAGTGCTTTCTAGTTATAACTGTTGTGTAATTTCAAACGAATGCAAATAAAAGCATCCCTTCAGCATTTAAAACTTTTATTAATACAGTAGGCCTATTTTTGACTTTTTGTTTGTTTTTGTAAGTTTTCTTTTATTCAGATAATAATCGTAAGAGATGTTGTCTTTACCTTGTTTTTTGTAGAACAGGGGGCTGAGGGGCTTTCCCAACATTATTTGGGGGTTCCTTGTCTGAACAGTTTAGGAACAACTGATAAAGAGGGGCAGTATGCTAAAAACATACAGTTTGTGTCCAGAACACAGACAGGAAAATCCCCAGGTCTAAGCCATGACATCTTTGACTCACTACTGAGTATGTTTACATGCACTTGAGTATCCCAGTTATTACCAGTATCCCAGTTATGACAGTACTGGGGATGTAATGTGTACATGCACTAAGAGAAACCAGTTTACTCATATCCTTGTGTACATGATCAGGATATGTGAGGAGAGGGGTCGTGGTTGTGTACACTGTAGATAAGTTAACACTGTAGATAAGTTGCTAACAAACATGGGTTATCAAGCATTACGAGTCATCTGGTCAAAAATACAGTGACAGTAATGTCCCTACAGCAGTTGTAATGTAGGGTGCATGTATGATTATCTCTATGGGCCATACCAATTTAAAGGCTGCCGTTGTGTCCTTTAGTTATTGAGGAGGATATTCAAATCTTTAAATTGACTTCACTGAGCGCTGTAAGTTAAGCATACTGAAAATAATTATGCTATGTACAATGGGTGAGAAAAGAACTGAAACAAATATCTGAAGAGAGGAGGAAAAGGAGACAAGATTTATACTAAAGTCATTCTTGAAGGATTTTTGTTATATTTTGAGATGCTAATGATAATCACAATTAGCATTGATGCTCATGGTGCTATTTGGATCCTAATGAGAGTTATATTCGCAAGTGACTCAGAAGTTGTCTTTATTATGTGCAAGGCTGCTTTATTGTAGACACTGAATTGTTGCAAACATCCTCTGTAATACATTTAAGTTGATGTGTTTTTGTGTCCCTTACAGATCCACCTACAGTGACCTTGTCCATTGAGCCTCGCTCAGTTTTGGAGGGGGACCGAGTCACCTTTACCTGCCAAGCCAGCGCCAACCCCCCTATTATGGGCTATAGGTCTGTTCTCATACAGTATACTGTCTCTTATGACCCCTTTTTGTTTAAAAACTTTCTCCACTTTACATACTATATATGTAGCCTATGTTTTACTTTGTATTCAAGGCCAAAAAAGGCTCAATTGGCAAAAAGATTGTATGAACTTTGACAGTCTGCTATTATTTTTTACTACAACTTGTCTTCCTAAAGGGATTAATAAATATATGAAAATTTCCATTATGATGAATATATACGTATATATATGTTCTGAAGGGAACTGCCTACCAAAACATGTATGCAAAATAACAGTATGGTAATCAAAATTGGCAAAACTAGTAAATGAAACTAGATATTTCATCAGTATTGAGATTTCATTTATGTTTGTTCTAACTGTATTTGTGAACCTTCTCACTGCTTCCTCAGGTGGGCTAAGGGTGGCGTGGTACTGCAGGGGGCGCGGGAGAGCGTGTTCACAACTAAAGCAGACCACTCCTTCTTCACCGAGCCTGTGTCCTGTCTGGTGTTCAACGCTGTGGGCAAGACCAATGTCAGCATCCTGGTGGACGTGCACTGTGAGTCAAAACACTCTACAGCATTATTCAGAGAGGGTGTATGTACTTATCCTTTTCTCTACAGTGGAATGCAGCCTATTCACTTAACAAAGAATTTTGTTTTATGAGGAAAATTTAGTTTAACCTAGATTCTTGATGTAGATCAGCCAATGTGCTGCAAAAGTCAAACAATAAACATATGGATCACGCATAAACAAACAAGCACCAAACATAAGCAGATATCAAATATTCCCCAGTAATCCTCCAGCCAGTAATAACACTCTACTGTTAGATAGTGTAGCATTCTTTGCCCTTGTATACCCCACTCTAGTAGTAGTGTTTCAACAACAACATCAGGATATTTTCAAACTCAAGGTTCCGATGTTCCCAGCCAGCGACTGGTGTTCTCCAGTCGTAGTTTTAATAACATTAAATTCTGAGTCCAGCACCAGCGTATCTCACTCAAAGCTCTCACTTTAATTATCACAACCTGACTTGTGTTTAATGTAATCTAATGTAATCTAAACAATACTGTCCACATCACCTCCCATCCAAGAAGCGCTGATGATGCAGCCCCCCGTAGCTCGACGTGAAACATACCATAAATACATCAAAACGCGGATTCATTTCAGTGAGTTGGTGAATTAGTTAGTTAGTCTTTATTTGAAGGGACAATGTACAGAGACATTATGCTCATAAAACAGAGATGTACTGCACCAGATTATAGCTAAACAGCTAGTTTACATCTGCAGTCCCTGAGGAACAATGACAAATTATACAATGCAATTTACACATTCAACAATTTAAAAACCACACATTAACACATGTTCATCAGCTCACACTCAATATTCACATTACAAAAGTTAAAACATTAAATATTTTAGGAACATAGCACACCGGGAACAAAAAGTAGGATAAACAGTTCTATTCCATGAATTATATAATTTGTATAATAACATAGCAGCTTTTTGCAACAGCTGTAAGTGTTGGCATCATATACAGTACTAGTAATGAAATACAAACTGTCTTCACATTGTCTTAAACTGAACTTCGGGCAATAAAAAGTGAGTATTATGAGATTCCAGAGTGTGTATTCAAGTATGTATACAGAGGTTCTTTGAGGATGTATAGGGTTTGCCCCTTTCCTCAGAGGCATCATGCTCTATAGACAGAAGAAAGAATGTGAGGCACTACAGTGAACAATAAGGCAAAGAGTTAAGCAATTGTTAAAGTAATTGACACAAGGACCCTGGTTAAGGCTCTCTAGTCCATAACATCTTGCATAAACACCAGAGAGGCAGTTTTTGCAAGATGTTATGGATGGAGATAAGGTCATGGAGATTGACTGAGATAGTCCAGGGGTGTCCAAACTGCGGCCCGGGGGCCAAATGCGACCCTTGGAGCATTTTTTTTCTGAATTGACTAAAATTGTGTCTTTACCGTATAATTCAACTAAAAGGGAGGGATTCAATGCGTTACAAGGAATCTTTCGATTTTTATGTGTGGTTACAATATAAGGAAACTGCAGGATGTGTCAAAAAACACATACAATTTAAGGGACATTTGGTGAAGTGAAATCAATCATTGCAGTGAGTGGCCCTCCTTGGTATTTTTTTTTTACAATGTGGCCCTCAGTGGAAAAAGTTTGAACACCCTGGTTTAGACTCAACTAGCAGCTTAGGAGGTGGTGACTAGTCGATGATGTCATTCATAATAGCCACACATTAAGAATAAAATGAGCCCAAATGGCGCTGCTTCATCTACAGGCAAAGCTTGCTGCATGATGCGCATAAGCTGCCGTCATTGAGCATGATTATTCTGGGAAAATCACAAACACATTGTGTACACTAGGAAATGTTGAAAGTCCATGTGAATGTCCTGTATATGAGTGAGTGTTGTGCAAGGATGGAAATACAACAGCTAGTGCCCCTTTTGGACCCCACTAAAAACTATTTGGCCAAAGAAATGTGAAATGCTAAATGAATATCCAAATTTAAAGTTTATTAAATGAAAAGCCCAAATTAGGTAGCCTATTTCATTAAATAACACTAATACACAGGGTGTGTGATCATAATTGAAATAACCAAATGCATGGAACATTTCATTTACTTGATACATCTAGTGAAATTACTTTTTACAATAAAGAGTATTAAAAATGTATTTCCTTTCAGCATTTAAAATTAATCAAAACACAGGAAATTACACACATTTGGTCATTGTTATTATTATTTATTTTAAACAACAAATAGATGCCTCAAATGCTATGAGTCTAGGACCTCTGAGATTCTTAATCCAGCTCTGACTCTGGGAGGGAGATGGACTCAGTGGCTCGTACATGTACACACAGGAGACGTTTACAGAACAGTGATAACTTTAACAAAAAGTGAAAAGCAAAATGTCCCAGCTCTGCGCACAGTTCCAACCTCCAACAGGTGCTTGGATTTTCTGAAGTGGCACAAGAGGTAGTAGTATTTTGCTGCAGGGGGTTTTGTCCAGGGATAATTTATATAGATATATTATTGTAAGAGAGACAAATGTAAAAGATTTGTGGTTACAGGCGGATACTAATTCGCGTAACACTGAATAACATGAATGTGAAAAAGGAAATATAGGTTTTTATCTAATCCTGTGAATGGCAGTGTCCAGTGATTATCAGTTATCAGGAACCAGCCATTTTGTTATTCTTTATGGATTAAACCAGGCTTAACACTAAAACATGCAGCTCCACTGCCCATTGTTTATTTTCATATACATTCTTCCACCAAAATTAATTTCTTCCCTGCTCAATTTTGATAAAATAAAAACTCAAATATAGACCACATTCCTCGTTAGGTATGTAGCCAGTGTGTTTTATTCAACATGCCCTGAAGAAGACACTTTTGTCGAATGGTTTAATAAAGGACTGTTTGTTTTAATACACGCAGATTACCTCGGATGTTTAGTTTGTTTTGTATTTTAACTGTCTTCAATCATATCTTGTTGAGTGCAAGTCATTTTATTCCCTGAATTGTGTGGCAGTATCCTTGAGGAGCACCTCAGAACATTATACTCAACTGACCCATTGAAGCATGCACCTTTGTGTATTCCAATGAAACTTATAGAGTGTCATAGACATGCTCTGTTGAAGTAAAGAGGTCAGCAATTCTCTCGTTCTAGAATAAAATACATGGAAATTAGATGATGAAAAATGCTTTGTGATGGCTCAATGAGTTGTTGATAAATAAAACTTCCTTTATCGCCTGGTTGTGTTACCTAAAAACAGTCTTGAATTAACAGAACTAATAATTTATGTTATAATCTATATCTTTCTCAAAATATGTCTGTACTTAAATTCAAACTGTCTGTATTTAAATTTGGTTTCAACTGTAATCTATTTTTGTGAGGTATCGAGTGGTTCTTAGCCCAGTTACCATCTTGTGAATATTATAATATTTGACCACATAAATTGTTAATTAAAAGTGTGATTTCATATCTACTACAAAGAGTATAACAGTAGTGTGAAGCCTTCAAATAAAAGCTTAGATCTATTTGACAAAATGATGACAAACCTATGATTTAGCAACCATTTGTCATTTTATATCACTGGTTTCCCAACCAACTTTTGATAGAAGATTTGGAATTGGTGTCATTATATTGTCATTCAGACATTTTTTACAATAGGACAAAAACTAAGCTTTAATAACTATGGTCTGAACAACATGTCTGTCACTTTGCCATGCTGCTGTTTCATCTGACAACTTGTTTATTTCTCTGTTGCATCTGCTCTTCCACCAGTGTGATGTGAAGAAATTAATGAACTAATAACGCATAGTATTAGCACATCTCACTACATTTTCTTTTCAAGCTGTTTGAACCAGTGGAGCAGAAAGACACAGACTGAGCCACAGAAATAGATGCAATTTACAGGCCAAGGTCTAGCAGATTATTTTTAATACAGTATATGCTGCACACAATTTCATCATGAAATATTTTTGTGTAGCAGGCCTTGGATATATGCTGAAGTGAGCAGAATTACATCTGTAAAATAAATTCCAACATGCTGTGTTTTACTCATAACATTTAGCGACAGCTGTAACAGAGACGAGAATCTCTCACAGTTACAACAGGAGTCTACAACAGTCAACATCTACTATGGTTGTCACAAGAACTCAGTAACACAATACAAAGCGTAAACACAAGGTGAGCCAATAAAAATGGTATTAAAGAACCTGCAGAAGCTTAGACAAATACAAAAGAACGAGTCCTTTTGAACACCTGCACTGAAACAAGGGGGTACACTGTCTGCTGACTGAGGCACTCATCTCAGGCAGTTTAAATCAGTGTTCACCAAGGAGCATAAATCTGACTGTCAAACCTAAAAAAAACATCTGTAAGTATCCAGTCAGATAGCTTCAACAAAAAAACTTGTCGAGATGGCCTTTTTCAACCTTCAGAATGTATGTAAGATCATGAAACATATTATAAGCACATACCGAAACATCTTGAGAAGTATAACATCTTATATCACAATCCATCAACAAGGCTTTCAACACACAACCTAGCACAAGCTCACAATAAAAAAAACAGGTATTAGAGTTCTCAAATTCTCTCAAGGTTTTGATTCCGTCCTGGAGACTATTATGGAATCTGTCATATGGCATTTTGATGGTGTTATTTCAGATTGATTCTGGGGTTTCACAGGGGACAGTCCTGTTCAGCATGATTTTATGTTTTTAACTCAGTATAGTAATCTGAAACACTGCCCTTCAGAAGCCAAGACAATCGCCTGTAGCTCCTTACTACCCATTGAATATGGTGCATAACTGCACTGTAACAGCTACACTAAAAACTAACCTGAAATGAGGTCCTTGAGTAATTTTATTACATCTGAATTTTCCACATGATTCTGTTACATACACATTGTGTAAAAACTTTTAACATGTATGTAACAGAATTATGTGGAAAATTATGATGTAATAAAATTACTCAAAGTGTATGTACCAAAACCTTTTGGTATTGTACTATAAGATCTAATGTGAACCAATCTAAGAATGATTTTATTCCTCATACTATCCTTGAATGGAATAATTTACCAAGCAAAGAGGTTTTAGCTCAACTCTGGATAGATTTAAAGTCAGCTGGAAAACTGTAACATCAACGCAGCATACTCTTCATTGGTGTCATATCCACATGGAGTTTGCCCATTAAGTAACTGGATGGTGTGTTTTTTTGTATTTTTCTCGTTACTGAACATTAACGTAGGGAAATGTTTTAGAAAAGTGTGTATGTGTGATACATATTTTTGTTATTATTTGTCATTAGATGCACAGTGTACACTAATATTATATTAGGGCAGATGCAATGGTGAAGACTTTGGAAACTTAAGAATTCAAGATTCATAGCTCCTTCAAATAACAGACCTTTGTTGATTTGGTTTCAATGTTAATGAATTGCATTTCAAATTATTATCGAATTATCGTATTAATTTTCCCTTTTTCTTCCAACATTTGTGGTGCCCCTCGCTGGATGACGACCTTAGCATTTGCCTATACTGACACTAACATTATACAACACATTAATGTGTCTTGAATTTCTTTGGAATAAAATTGTGACCCTATGACCGCAGTAGGAGTAATGTAGATTAATTTAATGTAGATTTTGTGAAACTCACATATTTTTTCTTGTCCATGTTTCCACTTCTAAATATGGATACATCACCAGTTTAAACCCTCTAGCCCTGACTTGTCCACATGGGTCTGAGCAGACAAGGATACTTTCTCTGTTAGTATGTTGATAAGAATCTTCAAAATGATATTTACTGTAGATGCTTTGCCTCATAGTCATTGAATTTCATTAGTATTAACCCAGATCTTAAGCCCTAAATGAGTACACCACTTGCTTGATGGGAGTGTTGGTTAGCAAAGACAGCCTAGCTGCAGATGTAAGTTTCTTGAGGAACCTTTCATACTTGTTTCCTGGAGTGACTCATCGAGTGCAGACAATAAAAGGCAGGTTATTCAGCACATGTTTTTTTTCAGACTTCAGCAGCCCCCTCCATGTGACATCATGTGCTATAACCTTGCACTAATTAAACTTACATACAAAGTCCATCTAAATACAACATGGACCTGGACTTCCCTGGCACTATAAGTGAATGGTATTTCTCCTGTATTCACCCAAATAGCTGCTATTGCTTGCTCTAAAAATATCCATACAGTACTTAAATTCCAACATGACACTAATTAAGATTTCTTGAACAGATGGTGCAATGGTTTGTGGTCCAAGATATTTTAAAGGCATGGTTAACTTGTCAAATGTTACACTGTAACACATCCTATCAATTAACATTGAGAGCTATGTAAACAGATACACCTGCCAGAATGTACAAGTGTACAGATTGAGTTTTTCTTAATGATCTTCAATTTGATTTGCATATAATTTTAATCCTAGAATACAGTATCCTGTGTGGCCATCAGCAATCACATAGTGGACCAATGGACCAGTACCATGGACAGCACCCTCTTAGCCATGGCTGATACAAGCTCATGTGCAGAGTGCTCCCTCTGAGGAACACCAGAGGAATAATAATAACTAGAAAGCACTCGGAGAGTGCATTCTGACGCCAGGATAGCTAATTTTATAAGACAATAATTTCCCTGAACTTAAGTACTGTATGTACATTTTTAGGAGACATTTTTCAGGACACACCTTCTTCTCCGCATGCTTACTTTTATTAGCTTTCAACATTTTTCTGCTGTTGCAAAGAAGGAGTAATTACAGTGTATGGCGGAAGTGATTGATGGGTTCAAAACGTTAGCTTGTGTACTTCATAACCATTGTAATTAGACTTATTCAGTGGAGCTGATTGTGCCACTTTATCAAGGATTATGGCCATGATGGGCTGCCAGGTAAACCTCTGACCTCATATTCACCTACTGAGATAATTAAGCTACAATTTGAAAAGTTAGTGCAGGGGTTAGAGAGGGGAATGACGTCACCTTCTCTCACTACAACATTTATTAAACTGTAGTCCCATGTGTAGTGACATTCTGATCAAATTCATAATAAAGCCTATAATCACTTAAAAAATACATGTATAAACTAGAAAGCACTCGGAGAGTGCATACCAACGTCAGGACAGCTAATTTCCTCTGTGCGATGTTTTGGCACTAACCACTACTTTAATCTGTGAAGTCTAAGGGTTTTTATATTGTTAACAAGCAATTAAGAGGCCCCACCCCCAAACCATGACAAATATGGGAAGGGTTTATTTAGCGTGTTTGAGTTGTCTGGATGTTTGTGAAGGATGTTTTTGCCATGTTTAGTAAATTTCCCTAAAAGAACATTTTGCATGTAGTCCATAGGTGGCGCTATTGATGTAACTTGCATCATATTGGTCAGATATGGTCAGGCGTAGGTTGTAAAGCTGTGTTTCAAGTTTGAGGGTAATCGCGCAAAGTATGTGTAAGTTAGAGGCTGTCAAATGTACCTGACTTCCTAATTTCAATCCAATATGGCCGACTTCCTGTTTGCCGTAGGGCGGGGCCAAAATAATATTTTAGGTTTGGCACAATGGAGAATCACTGTACCAAGTTGTAACATTCTCCGACAGAGTATGTGTATCCAGAGTCCCATAGGGGTGAAAAACATGGGGGCGCTATAGAGGCATTTTTTTATTTGACCGTGATAATTTGCATATGTTCATCGAATAAACCCTATCCCGGATCACTGTGCCAAAATTAATGAGATTTGGTTAAAGTTCACTAGGATTAATGGCTCCAATGAAATGCTCCAAGTCATTAATTTGTTAATTAATTAATTATTGTTCATCGTAGAAGCACCAAAGTCAGTCTAGTTCATCATATGTAACTTGAAAGTCAGAAAGTTAGTTATTGCATTTACAAATTTAATACTTCTTAATGAATTACCTAATTAATATTCATCGCAGATTTACACAATTTTAATCACTTCTTTGTTAGGCCTGTACTGACCTTCCCTGAAAGTTTCATACAAATCCGCGCAGTAGTTTTTGCGTAATCCTGCTAACAAACACGCACGTAAACAAACACGCAAACACACCAACGGAGGCGATGACATAATCTCCTGGCGTCGGTAATAAGATCGATACAAAAAATAAACAAAGTACTTGCTTTCACTGACTAGTTTCCATACAATGAAACCCAATTTTGAAAAGTAAAAGTATTCTGGAGAAAATGTGTGAATGTGCATTGACATCATGCGTTGGCATCTGGGAAAACCAATTATGACACCAGCTCAGGGCTATTGGCTTTGATTCTATTACTGCAGGATTTTATTGAGGGCGACTGCCTCATGACAGTTACATTAATGCCGTCCTCCTGATATTTGTTTTATAGTGATACAGGCTTGTTCTCATCTATCATTATATTTTTCTCAGCCTTGTCTAGACTGACCCATTCTTTTTTTTTTTGGTGAGTCCAAAATCCCTTCAGTGATCCGCTACCTGGCCAATCATAATATTGTAATATTGCAGGCTTGATTTTGATAAGGTATCATTCATTCAAACCAAAAAGGACTGGTTATCGAGATCTGCTGTGTAAACTAACATGCTTCTTATTACCGACGCCAGAGGCGGAAGGTTATGTAATCGTCACCGTTGGTTTGCGTGTTTGCGTGCATGCGTGTTTGTTAGCAGGATTACGCAAAAACTACTGCACGGACTTGGATGTAACTTTCAGGAAAGGTCATCTCTAGTTTGAGAAAGAAGTGATTAAAATTGGGTACATCTGCGATGAATATTTTTCAAGTAATTAATTAATTAAGCTTAAACCTGAGAATGCAATAACTCCAAAAGTTCTCGCCAGATCTTTTTCCAACTTCTGGGACAGTTACATATGATGAAGCCACTTACATATATTGACTTTTGTACTTCTATGACAAATAATAATTAATAAAATATTATAATTACTTGATTTCAATTTGATTGAGTCATTAATCCTGCAATAACTCCAAAAGTTTTAGCCAGATCATTTTCAAACTTTCTGGACAGTTACATATGATGAAGACGCTGAACTACATTGAGGTTGGTACTTCTCCGATTAATGATAATTGATTAATTAACAAATTAATGGTTTTGAGAATTTTATTGAAGCCATTAATCCTAGTGAACATTAACCAAATCTCATTAAGTTTGACACAGTGATGCTGGCAAGGGTCTATTTAATGTACATATGCAAATTATCACGGTCGAATAGAGAGTGCCTCTATAGCGCCCCCATGTTTTGGATCCCTATGGGACTCTTGATTCACTTACTTTGTCGGAGAGCTATGAAACTTGGTACAGTGATTCTTGTGCTGAACATAAAATATTATTATGGCCCCGCCCTACAACAAACAGGATGTCGACCATTTTGGATTGAAATTTGGAAGTCAGGTATATTTGACCCCCTCTAACTTGCACATACTTTATCCCATTTGAATCAAACTTGACACAATGCATTAGCCAACACCTCTGACTGCAACTGACCAATAAGATGGCAGTTACCTCAATAGCACCACCATCAATAAAGAATGTTGTTTTAGAGAAATTTACAAAACTTGGCAAAAGCATTCTTCACACACATCTTGACAAATCACAAAAATCAAATAGACCCTTCCCATATTTGTCATGGTATAGCGCCCACATGATTATGACTCCTATGGGACTCTGCATACACTTACTTAAGCATATTCTCAATAATCAACTGTGCCAACATCAGTCCTAATGCTATATATATCTTTTTGTAATGCTCACTGTTTGTGTTTGTGTTGAGTACTCTGAAACTGAATGAATTTAAGCTCAGCAATCTTTTTAGAAAATATATTTTTATATGAAATAGGAGTAACTCATTTGAACTAAATGGTAATTCTGTAATGTTTTCTTGTATAGTGCACACTTGCCCGTGGACTGCAGATGGAAAGTAGCTTTAGCTAAATCTGGTTCAAAGCATCTCTTCTCTTTGTGAGATTAATGTTTTTGTACATTGTCCCTGACAAATAAATAATAAACTAAACTAAACACTGGTGGTGGTAAACTACTTAACTAGCCACAGCTGCCCTGGGGCACACTGATGAAAGCGTGGCTGCCAATTTGCGCTCACAGCCCCTCTCATCATCACCAAACACCAATCACAAGGCCACATTCATTCACAAGTTAAGTGTTTTGCCCAGGGATACAACAACAGTATGTGCACAGGCTGGGATTCAAACTCTTCCACTGTGCCACGGTCTCCCCATTCATAGTACTATCCCAATTGGACATCCTCCTACTCCCTTTAACATTAGATCCAGTTGTGGGACAGGTCTATTTGTGGATACATCTCAGTCTTCTCATCTGGACTCATATGTCTCAATATTCCCCTGGACTGTTTGCTCTTTCTATTCTCAGAAGCACTTTGTTTGACTGTACCTTGACCTCCGGCCCTCCGTGCATACTGTTGTTTATTTAACATTAGCAAAGAGTTGTTTTAATTTGACATCACTGGAAAAAGACATTCCCTTAAAGGAACACACCACCGTTTTTCCATATTCAACTATGTTCTTCTCCTGTGTGATCTTGATGCGTGCGGTCAATTCTTGTGACGAGAGGTTTTAATGTGTTAGCAATTAGCTTCTCTGTACATTCTTATGAGGCCGACAATATGTATATGTATAGTCCTTTCTTTTCTCCGCATAGAAAATCGCCATGTGTAATTTTATGTAAACATACTTAGGTCGTGGGTCATGTCACATACCAGTATTTAAATAGGGAAACCGTAGAAGAGCTTGGTCGCTTCTAACTTGTAGTTGTAGCTGGCCCCATAAGAATACATGGAGAAGCTAATTGCTAACATATTAAAACCTCCCGTCATAAAAATTGTTACAAAAAACTTCATAAAGAGTCTGTCTATAGGTTACCACACACACTATTTATAACTACTGGCCTAGAAGAAGACCAAAGCTGTCATTTATGGAAGCAGTGAATGTGGTTTGTGTGAGTGAAGAGGAGGCAGAGGCTAGATTAGATAAAAGCAGACATAATGTACTTCCATATAAGGCCTGTCTGACAATGTATAGATCATAGCCTATATACAATTGAATGTGTGTCTATTCTTTACAATAACTTCAACTGTGTATGATTATTGTTAAGTAAAAAAAACCTGACTGAACTAGACTAAAATCAGAACTAAACCAAGACTAAACAGGAACAAACCCAGGTCTAAATCAGAGTTAAAAGACTAAGGACAAGACCAGGAAAAAATGGTCTGAAAAAAGAGTTCTAAACTAGGATTAGCAATATCTAAAACAGGATTATGTCAGGGCTGAACTAGGAATAAACCAGGTCACAAACCAGGACTAAGAGGACTATAACTAAGTCAAATATCAGAACTAAACCAGGACTAAGGTCTTAACCAGGGCTAAACTAGAGTCAAAGAACTAAACCAGGACTAAGGTCTAAACCAGGGATAAACTAGAGTCAAAAAACTAAACCAGGACTAACGTCTAAACCAGGGGTAAACTAGAGTCAAAGAACTAAACCAGGACTAAGGTCTAAACCAAGGCTAAACTAGAGTCAAAAAACTAAACCAGGACTAAGGTCTAAACCAGGGCTAAACGAGTCAAAGAACTAATCCAGGACTAAAGTCTAAACCAGGGCTAAACTAGAGTCAAACAAAACCAGGTCTAAATGAGTTCTGAACTAGGCCTAAAGTAAACCAGGACTAGACCAGGTTTGAACCAGGTCAATGTCAGAACTAAACTTGGACTACAACAGACCCAAAAACCAAACCAGGACTAAACTAAACCCTTATTCAACCAAACAATGTATTTCCATGTATCATCTCATGGCGTAGTTACCATACACTTTCATGCATTTCTTTGTACATAGCTCTTCCACATGGCACCATTAAAATTTCAACAGGCTGTTTATTGTAGTTCAAAACACTGACAGGCAGCGTTGCTAACTTGGCTTTGTTTATGTTAGCGTTAGCCCTGTAATTTGGACGCCATGGTTACGCGGCCCATTTTTTTAATCCCGGAGATTTCAAACAAACTAAAGGTATAATGGTTCAACAAAGACCTGCTTGTAGAGAGAGAGAAGTGCACATTGCCGCTTGCTTTGTTGATATGAAAATTGCTTGACAGATAATTGTATCGTGCAAGTTATGGAGACATAGTGGGACTCCCCAGCCACCGACCGTGTCATTGTGATGGTGCCACATAGCTTGCCTTTTAAAGTACAAGTTATATTTAAAACAAATAGTTTGCCAGCTGTTATTAGAAGTAAAGCAGGACTAAATTGTACTAGACCTCCGCCAAGGCAGCTCATTTCAACTGTCTGAATATTGAATCAAATATAGGAGCTTTTTGCTGGTTCCAAGCCCAGATAAATCAATAAGACTAAACCAGGAATAAAGGCAAAATTAGAACAAAAAACAGGAACTAGGTCTAAATTTTGGACCTTAAAGATGCACTATCTGATTTTGTCACTGTTAAAGTGATGTGTGTAAAAAGTTGAGTTTGAATGATACACTCCCCTTTCACAATTCAGC
>JAVQKG010017518.1:0-14860 GCA_036025885.1 Hypseleotris bucephala
GTTATACTTCATCCTACTCCTTTTGGGCAATGTGAAATGTGAATTGTTGTGAAAATGTATCTGAATTGAATCGATGTTCATTGCTCAAATAAAATCATATCAAACCAAATCAAATCAAATCAAGACTAGAATTATTGTGGTGGTACCCAAAATCGTGATTGGTTTAAACATAAAGGAAAAGCTTAAGATTATCCATAGATAGACTAGGTCATTTTTGTTTATTTATTGCCCTATTGCTATTTATCATTAACTTTCCTGTTATTTATGAACAGCTATGATGGTCTATTTAGGTCAAATATTGCAGAGTTTGTTGACATTATTTAGGTGTGGACATGTTGTAGGACGTTGCACCGCCCTGACCTCTTGTTATCAGGACTGTCCCACTACCAATGAGTCTATTGATCTGATGACTGTTTGTTTGATGTCCTCACAGATTGAGAAGGTGCTGCCGGGTATACAAGTCATGTACGCAATATCTATTATTACTATCATCCTCATCAGCACTGGTCTGTATGGAGTCTGTAAAAGGAAGAAATGGATGCTAATATGTGTAAGTTAATAAAGATAAGTGGATTTTTCTGGAATATAACAGGACTAAAATTGAATATTGTTGCAATAATAACAAATACATATCCCTGTAGTTTGTCCACTTGAAAGACAAATAATTTCCCAAGAGCCTTATTGAAAGTACTGAATGAAAGGGAAATAAACAAAAAGTCCTGATTTAGCCCTCGTATTGTATTGTTTTGTTTTAAAATTTTACAATATTCAACTTTTCAAGGTTTCAGCATATTGCCTGTTTTATCTAACATTGTACAGTACTTTTTATCATGTCTTAGGCTGGCTGCATTTCCTCTTTTTTTCCAGTATGTCATTGGCATAATTCTGAGCAGCATGTTGATGTCTGTGTTTGAAATTCAAGGAGTGGCAGTGCGACCCAAGGTACTAACATTCCCACGAGAAGGGACATGATTACCTGTAAACATGTTTTATGACTATACAGCACAGACAAGTCATTGCAAGTAAATGTAATCTTTTTGCTACAACTGTTATAACCATAGCTTTGCTTTATGTTTTGCAGATAGCTGAAGAAATGAAGGAACAATACCTAAGCCTTATGCCTCTAAGTGAAGCCAGCAAAAATGTTATAGAGGGACTTGATGAGATTCAGACTGAAGTATGTACATGTAAAGTGGTCTAATATAATGTACGCATAATATCAGCAACACTATGGCCCTTTGTAGTTGCAGTGTTGTGGACTGGACAAGGGTTATCAGGACTGGGGCTACAACATTTCAGAAGCTTGTTTGTGTATGGAGGAGGCAGTTAACCCATGTGTAAGTATGTTTATATGTTAATATCTCAGATTTGTTATTATTAGCGTGCAGGGTGGCAGAGTGGTTGGCATTCTTGATAAAGACTGTGGGGTCAGTTCTTGTGTCCTTACAAATAAAATATTATTGTCAACCTGTAGTGACATATAAAGCCTTAACTTGCTTCTTATCTCACAAACAATACATATACCCAGGACTTAACTTTAGTGTTTTTCTAGTACTTAATTAGCAGTAGGCAACCATCAAGCAATTATTTGAAGCATATTGTTTGTTCCTCAATTACTGAATGGATACATTTATTGTACTTTTATGACTGGGACTTGTGCATGAATATTACTGTTACAATATTTGCAACGTTAAATTGTGATTGTGAACCTGTTTTGGTTCAACAGAAGAACATTGTATCAAAACAAGACAGCACTTGTGTAGGACTTTTCAGATTATATTGACAATCTCTGTATCTCAGTATCGCTTTTGAGTGCTGCAAATTAATGACTTTTTCTCATTCATCAATTATTAAACCCTTTGGGGCTTTTTGTGTTTTCCAGGTAGCAGCACCTAGGAATAGCAGCTTGTTTGAAAATGTCACAAGAACAGATGAACCAATAATGATTTATAAAGAGGTAACTATTATTATTTATATAATAAAAGCTTTATATGGGCCTATGCATTTAATTGTTTTACCACACATATATTATGAAAACAAAGGACAAAACAAAGACAAAGATTGTTTAGGTTAGTTAGTATTAGTTAACACAAGCTGAAAGATCTTAGACATATGACTTGTATAGCTCAGTGTTTCAAGCTTGATCATTATATCTATATAACATCCCTCACAATCTGTGTAATCTTTGTAAGTAGGTTGTATATACACTGTGTCCACAAATAGAAGATGTTTACACTAACTTACTGCCTCCTGTTTTTCAGCCATGTGTGACCTACCTGACGGCTCATGCCATGTTTGCCATAAATTGTCTATTAGGAGTAATACTTGGTATTTTATTACTATGGGTATGTACTTCATAAACTCTGCCCAGTTGGATTACATACACATTTCCCCTTGTTTCTTTTTCTTTTTTTCTAACTTTTTTGTATTTTGTAACTGCTTTACTATATTTCTCTTTCATTCATATTGCTATCTTTTATACTTTAATGTCTTTATTTTCTGTTTACTGCCCCCTTGTGTTTCATCCTAACATTACAACTCCTTTCTATGAACCTTGTGAGGAAAGCAGGAAATGAGCAAAAGGAGACTGATGTGATTTTCTCTATTTCCTCTCCAGATCTCGTCCGTTGTTTTATGTATTGTGATCTTGTGCCAGTTGAACCGGAAAGAGGACACTCCGGCCGTTGTGTACAGTCCTGAGGCAAAAGCAGGAAATTACTCCGTCCTCACAGATGATGCAGAGTTTACATAATCCCCTCCTATGACCTAATTCCCAACTGCAGGACAATTGTATAGTGTTTATATTACTTATGTATGTTACAGTAATGCACAGAATAACATTGGCAAAGACTCAAACCACTAATGTAATATTTTTTGTGGCAATAAATCCACAATGTAGTAATATTGTGGATAACTAAAGAGAAGCACTGACAACATGCAGCTTTGGGATGAATGTTAACATTTTATATTGAATTGAATATTTTTCAGTTGATGCCATTATAATGCATTTTAAAGTTGCTTGATGTGATGCTATATCCACTTGGATCTTATGTAATGTATTTTTCTACTGATAGAATTGGTGTGTCAAAACAATGCCAAAGCAGCAAATTTAAAATGCAGTGAATAGAAACATGGGTGTCAGGTGCCTTACAGGTTAACATTATATTATACAATGACAAGACAATAAGAATAACAAAAATGTGTCTGGTTTTGCATTGTTTTATTAAAGTGTTGAAAAGTTTTGTATTTTGATTGTTTAGTGTTGCAGATGATTCAATTTTTATTATTTATTAGTGATAAATAAACAATGAGATTGGGAATATTATTTGGTTATTTTTAGGCCCCTTATCTCCAGTGAAAAACAATTTGAATGGGTTAGCACACTTTAGACTGATTTTCTTGTCCCATGTCAGTTTTTGACTTCATAAATATTGTATGAACGAGTTCTTCTCAAAAAGAAGACGTCCATTATATCCTAATCCTATCAATAATGCAAATGCCAACAATGTAATATGAACAAGAGGTACATTTTTATTTGTCATATTTACAAAATATACACTAGATCATTTTTTAAATAAAAACAGTGTGTGCCTGAAATCAAAACACCATACTTTGTGATACCATACCGCAGTATATTAGGCCATAATGGTTAAAGTGCACAAGTAGACATTAGATCGGCTGTTTCACATTGAATAAGTCTGAAGTAATTAGTCAAAGAGCCATTTCAAACTGCAGGCAGCTCATGCAGCAATAAGCATAGTCACAGAAAGGCTACTTTGGTGAGAGTGGCTTGAGTTTAAACTGTCAAAATCTCAACATTGATTCTGCTAGCATCAGCTTCTGTCTGTCTGCAGTGGCCTTGTCAAACTCCAGAGTCCAGACAATATAATACTGTCTTACATATATATATATATATATACAAGCCCTCTCAGTTTTAACATAAATGATGTCTACTCAATGTGCAACCAAACAGAAAACCCTGAAGCTTGTATTCAGTACATGTGCTTTTACAATAATTTACAATATGCATAAAATAATGCATCTCAACATTCAGCTGCAACTCATTCCTGTGTCTGAGCTGGTTACCCAGTGGCATATTGCTTTATAATAAATACATTTTTCTCACACACTGTAAACACTGCTGTAGGATATTATGTTATATAAAGATACAAATGTCATCTTAAAGGTTGTTTTTTTTATTTCTTGTGGTGAAGGTTCAGCGCTTTATATTTCAGCCCACAAAGTGTTTCTGCAAAGGCTTTTGTTTCCTTTTTGGTAAAATTGTCCATGCCTATAAGTTCAACCAAAATGCTTTTTTTAATATCACACTGAGCTTCACCAGAAGAAAATATTTTTAAATGCTGTGTAGCTAAAATATACAATATGCAGGATATATAGAATGGAATCACAATATCACTTGTGATTCTAAATCATGGGGTATATGGGGCATTGTATTATATAAAACTCTCGGGTAGCCATTGTATTAGGTCCCTAAACAGGACAAGGACTTATGGGGATATACCTTATACATGACAGACTCACTAATTTGATGGTCCAATCACTGAGAATAAAATGTTCAAATACATGTTTGTAACACACAAGACAGCATTTGAAAAACATAACCTAATCACAGATGATGTTACTTTAGCAGTAGCAGACAGCCATCACTGCCATCAGAAGAATGATATGGACTAAAACAAAACTGGAGTTACACTTGGGAACTGACTTTGGTTTTTCTTATTTGAATGAAGCTGAGCGGTGTCACAGCAGAAAATATATTTGTTGTTGGCAAAGCTTATAATTCAACCAGATGCATGCAATAATATGTTTAAAAATTGTTGTGTCAACATATGTTATATAGCAGGATTAGCCAGGTTTAGTATACAGCATAATGTGTTACATGTGCAAATTCAAACAAGTTCAGCTCAATAAAAGTTTACAGTGTGTTTGAAAACGTACAGTTAACTAGAAGGCCCCGGGAACATATCTGTTTGATTGAAGAAGAGCCATGAAGTCCTCTTTTCTTTTGAGCTGTACCATCAGCTGGATGCTCGTCACCATCAAAACCGCCTGAAATAACAGATCAAATATTTGTCCATCAGTTCATATTATTATACATGTAACATGTGCTGAAATAACACTACATACCCAAAACACTCCACTCCCAAATCGAATTCCTGTTGATAATGTGAATCCACGTTTCAGAGCAGAAACATAGATCGGTAAACAAGGCTGTTGACAAAACACAATAACATCCTCAGTAAATCTGAATATACAGGATTGGATAAAAGTTCTCAAAGTTAATGTTACCATTCAGTTCTAGACTGTGTTAAATACATATGTCAACTCAATTTAGTCAAAAATACAAGGTGTATAACATTACAGTATATGACATTACAGAATTTAGGAATACAAGGCTTTTATAAAATTGTTAGAACCTGCAATAGTTAAAGCTGAAGCTGCAGTGTGGGTATTGGAATATTCAATAAAAATGTTTACTTTCTGTTGGTTTAGCATTATTATGTTGTTTTCAAGCCTTTACCTCTTGATACACATAAACGTTCTTTGGAGCTCCAAGTGTAGCACTTCCCCGTAGTCGAATCTAGAAATTGACAGAAGATGACAGCACTGACACAGCATGATACCATTTTAAATGAGATTCAGATGTGGTACAGTTTACTAAATACTTACACATTTGCCTGGATACTGACAGTTACAAGACACAGGGATGGTGGAGCCCCAGTCTTTGTAGCCATCAACAAGACCACAGCATTTGAACTAGAAGTTAAAAACACAACTTGAAGCATTTATTTCACTAATTATTAAAGAATGTGTCATTTTAAATGTGGCCTGGTTGTACTTACATGTGCTTGGATACTGTAGAGCAGGGTCCTGTTTGCTTTGTTGGTTCCACTCAGAGGCATCATGGACAGCAGCTTGGTCTCTTCTCTGACAACTACTTTCTGAAATAGGACATGGCACAGTCAGTATTTGTTGAAATACAGATTAACAGTATGTTTATAAGTGCAGCAGACTCATACTTTACCTCATAGATCTCTTGATAACTTAATGCGGTTTTAACAATTATTGTTTGACTTGCAGCTGCCATCCCAGCAGCAAACTGTGGTGATCACATAAACAATAACATTAAGGTACAATATTAGTTAGAATGAAGTCTTAAAATAATTGGTATTAGTTAAAATACACTGTAGTAAGAATGCACAAGGCCAGTTTTACCAGTATCAAGCACCATCTCTTGCCCCAACAGGCTCCCAGCACACCGAGCAGTGACAGTAGCAGGCAGCCAACCTCTAACAAGTACATAATCACCACAGAGGCACTGGACACCAGCTGAGGACATCAACAACATGTCACATGTTGGGTTTCCATTAAGAATTAGTTAGCTTTTTTCTCAGATAATTGAATTTCTCCAAAATATACTAATCCCAATGAAACACATGCTTTCTTTCTTCAAATTAGCTTAAAGTCAGGTGATACTTAGCAACTTTTCACTATGAGACTTTTGATAAGATGCTAAATTTATTAATTTGATTTTGCCACAGTTTTAGTATATGCCACTGGTGGCATACTCAATTGTCAGTTACTTACAGTTTCTCTTGTATTGCCCAAATAAAAGATAGGCCGAGTGGACAGGGCATTTCTCAAAGTGTACACTTAAATAAATAATATATAAAATAATAAAGCCACAGATACTGGTATTTGGTATCTGTTAGCATGGTGAAACTATGCACATTGACACTAACATTAAGTCAGAGTGCTGTGCAATGACCATACCAACAAAACAAGCACTTCATTACTACTCAGTACTTATTATTGTGGAGTTTTCTGGTCTAAGTGTCTCTTTATGTTGTGTGTAGTTCATTGAAATAGGCTATGTGTATCAGTAACAACGTTTGCTCACTGGACATTATCTGAGTCACAGTAAAATGACTTCTTACCTGACCAGCTTGAATTACATCTTTGTGCCAAGCTACTGTTGTGGTCAGCATAAAGAAGCACAATGCCTAAAGAATATAAACACATTATATTTATTAGTTTATGCAGTATTAAATCCTTATTACTTTCATGAGATGGCATAAAAATAGAATTAATGGCCTACAAAACAAAGCATATATTGCACCTTGTGTATGGTAGGCTACATATTTGAATATTTGAAATTTGAAAAGCACGAGTGGCAGCCTTCCTAAACCTCTTTAATGTAACATGAGTGGATAACTTCAGGAAGCTGAAATCACTGCGAGGCTAACCCTAGAGTAGCACTGCATGTGGCTGTGGACACACTGACAGTAGTCCATTGGGAATATAAATATTGCATGCCCCTGTTTGCGAGGTTTGTTCAGGAAGAAATTGCTTCGTGGTGTACATAGCAGGCTAGACATTTATTGGCTTTTCCATTGCATTCACAGTGGGATACATTATATTGCTTGCTGCTTTATATAGTTTTATCTTAGCACTGACTACATAGCCTACATCTTGAAGCAGGGATTGGTTCTTGCGCACCAGAGGAATACAGATGTTTTATTTTTTAAATATGCTAACCGCTTGTTTATGTAAGAACATAAAGCGATTTGTGGATTTTAAATTACAAACTGCACACGCGTACCAATCACACGGGCCTCTTGTGGCTTATACTCCATTGAAAAACAGTCAAATGAATCCAACCTACCATGTTGACAGCATTTGCGAATATAAAGGGCCTTTTTATGCTGGTTTTGTCCGCCACCACGACCACCGCGCTGTGCTGCATGCTGTCGCCCCTTTCCTCTTTACAAAGCGCCGTTATGTGTAAAAATTGTAAAAAGAAGAATTGTAGAGGCTGTGGACGTGATAATAAAACTGTAATGAAATCTATTATCCGCACAGGACGTCACAGTGATACGCTGGATACGGAGACAGAGGTGCGTTCACGTACAAGAGAAAATGTAGGAAAAACGGCAGCATCACAGCATCACTGGGATGTTCACCCATGGTTTCAAATATATTTTAAATATTTTTATATTTTAATAAAAGATAAGGATATTATGCAAATCTGTAAAAGTTTCAACCTAGATATTTTCGTAAAGGCTACCTCGTTATTTCAAGGGTAGCCTATTTAGTGTAGCCAGTTTCTATTGCAAATAATAAGCCTATACCTGTCCTATTAAGCATTACTTATTACAACAAGTAATTTACATATAATAGGCTACTGATAGCCTATTCACTTTTTTAACAACTGAAGTCTTATTTGTGGATTGTGTCTCATCTTATCCAATGTCCTTTCCCTGTTAGCGCACAAAAAGGCCACCTGCAAAGACTTCCCAGCATGCACTACTGAAGACAGGTCTGCTTTCCCCAAACAGGTAGGGCGGGGTGATCAGGTAAAGGGAAGTAAGTGAGAGTGAAACATGGGGAACCAATAGCTCTGTCGTTGAGTCGTTGAAACCAATCAAGACTGGGATTATACAAACTAGAAGAGACCTATAAAAGGACTTAAAGAGTTGGTGATGGAAGTGGTGAGATGTGGTAGGATTTGATTAATTTTGGTTTGTTGAAGGGAAAAAGCCATTTTTTTCAGGATATCTAACCAGGATGTGCAAAAGGATGCCAGTCAGAAGATGTTTAATTTGAGTTGCTTCATGCTCTAAGGACCACTGTATTCGTATCCTATTTTAAGGACAAGAACCATTGTATAAGTTGGAGAAACATCTTTGTGTTTACTTTGCATTTGCCTGATACTATTTGGTGACACCTGTTTGGAAAGAAGGCAGCAACTTAAATCTAAAGGCCATCATCTGTTTGGATATTGTTGTCTTGTAGCTCTGCTTTGCTATCTGCAGTAGAAATCTCTTTTCCTTCTCTTGACACACACAAGTAGACTCTGCTGCTGTGAGCTACTTCCAAGATGCAGACACCTGGACCAGAACATGACGATACTTTTGACTTTCTGTTTAAAATTATACTTATTGGAGACTCAAATGTGGGTAAAACCTGCGTAGTTCAAAACTTCAAATCTGGAGTTTTCTCAGAGAGACAGCAAAACACAATCGGAGTGGACTTTACTGTACGCACACTGGATATTGAAGGGAAAAAAGTTAAGGTAAGTTTATTTTGACATTGTTATAGCATATATGGTGTAAAAGCGGTTATAACATGGCACAAACTTTTAAATAAGAAACTTCCATTGCTCTAAAGAGGATGTTGACTCTGTTTGACATGGGCAGTTTTGCATAGTCACCTGAAATGTAAACATTAAAAAGTTTTATTATGTTAGGGGCAGGCCATGTGAGATAAACAAGGGCCTTTCCTGGCTATGGTGATGTGTCCTTCGGCTACAGTGTCAGTTAGACCTGGAACTAGGCAAACCGGTTGTGCCGATGAATGGCCTGCAATTCAAGTTACTCAGGTTTCCATGGATTTTGTCAGAAGTCAGAAATCTACTTGCAAATAACTTTACTGCTCTCACACGGAAATGGGTTATGGTCAAATGCCACAGAAACCAAGCATAATCTACATTTATTACAACTGATTACATTTTATTATACATGTCTTTTTTTGTACCCTCCTCTCTGTCATTATTGTATACTTTGTGTTTTCAAGTTGTTTCCGGAAGTAAAAAATTGTTAAATGTTAAAAAAAATGCTTGACCAAAAATAGTTTTGTTCCTTTCACAGATCAGGTCTGAAGTAGTTAAAAATAAGTGAACAATACTACCAGACAAAGTGGCTAATAGTTGGCCTGAATGTGTTACCCACATTAAAATCTACCAATACCTGGCTAGTTGACTAGTGTTAATATCAATGAAATAGTCTTGCAGGTAAGGGTGCCCACAATGATCAAATGGTCTTGGTGTGTTGTGTCAGTTTACTATATCCTAGAGCACATTAGTCAGTTCAACAGTGCAAACATACTTTATATGCCCTAACTATTTTTGCAGTAATCTTGCTATGTGCAGACAAACCAGTTAGATAGCTTGAAGGCAAAGGTTTCACACTGCCTTTCAAAAACGCAAGTGAACCGTAAGAAAGATGCTGTTAAGCATTTACTCCTCTTGTTAATACTATGTAGGGCAAATGTTTAACTCTTTTCAGCTCACATTAAGCATTTTTTTATTTATCTAACAAGACTGCAAGACTAAATGCAAAGAGGTCTAGCAGTTGTGTGTGAAGCTGTTTCTATGACAGTAGTTGCCACGCTGGTGTCCCCTGTGTTGTTGATCTGGGACTAGTCTCTGAAGAGAAATCTACAAATCTGAAACACTACTCCCCGTCTGTGTATTTGAGAATTGATATGTGTGTAAACTGTGAAGGACAGGGCAGCATACTCAAATGTCCCTTTGATATAGTAAAAGTATAATTGATAACATAAAGACGATTTAATGCTCCAACTATCTTTTTTATAACTTAATATTTATAAATGCAAGAGCTAAATCACCCAAGATCTAACCCAGGTTTGTTTAAAATAAGGGATGAACCAAGTGAAAACAAGGTCTAAAAATAACTTTTAAATGGAACCTCTTAATGATTAAACTGGAATGCTGTAGTCTTTATTTGGGCAATTACCGGTATTGTGAAAACTAAAAATAAATGTATGTTGCATAAAAGGACAATAATAATAGTAATCATCATCATAATAAGTTAATTGTTGATAATGATCATAATAATTTAATGATGAGAATATTGGCCTGATTTTCTGTGTATGTAACAGATGCAGGTATGGGACACAGCGGGACAGGAGAGGTTTCGGACGATAACCCAAAGTTACTATCGGAGTGCACATGCAGCTATGATTGCCTATGACATCACAAGGCGGGCCACTTTTGAATCTGTCAACCACTGGATCAAAGAGGTGGAGCTATGTGGAGCCTCCAATGTAGTGATGGCCCTAATAGGTGAGTATGAAATGACTTAAATTACCTCATCAGATAAAGTTTGGTTTGTCTTAAAATTAGCCCCAATGACGACATTAAACATTTGGATTAAGCTAAGTCTTAAGCTCAGTCAGGCCTAAACTGTACCTAAGCCAAGATAAGCAGTGGTCCACATTTTTAACTAAAACAGAAACAAAACTGTCTCTAAACCAAATCAATGCTTGAAAGACATAAAATACCCATAAAAAGACCTCAAGTACCACCAAAAATACCCTTCACACTGTTTAATAACCACTCCAAAAAGTAATCCAGTCCTTCCCTGCCATTATGTTTATTATAAAGAAGCTAGATGGTCATTAAGGCTGTAGAGGCTAGGTGTGGCTAATTGCTTTAATTAAAAATGATATCCCTATTATATAAGAAACCTTCTGTACAGATTGAACAAAATGACACAATTTTCTGGTACATTTTATCTCTAAGCTGCAGAAGTCATACAATTTCAGTCTCATTTCTTATTAATAACATTTGCACAGTTCAAACAAGTAATTTTGCAGACCTTTCTATTTCCGCACAGGTAACAAATGTGATCTGGAGGAGAAGAGGCAGGTTCGATTTCAAGAAGCCTGCAGTATGGCAAAAGAGAAAGGCCTTTTAGCAGCTCTGGAGACATCTGCAAAGGTAAAGTACAAAATGACAAACGTTCATCCACTTACTTCTGTTGGTGGGCTGTGGGCGGCTGAAGCCTATTAGTGCAACAGTGCCCGCCCCCCTCTGGTTACGGGAGTAAAAATCCCATTCATTATTCCATAGAGTTTTTTGGAAAAAATCCAGATAATAAGAGTTTAAAAGATCGATAGAGGCATAGCGCACATATTTTCAGTCTTAATATGTCAAAAATTAATGGAATTTTTACTTCCGAAACCAGAGGGCGACGGGCACTGTTGTGCTCTATATCAGTAACTACTGTATATGCCGTAAGCTGTGAAACTCTGAACAATGGGGAGTTAGTTGCAGGGCTGTCACAACACACACAACCATTCAATCATATTCATTTACAGAAGCATGTAGCACTGGCCAAAAAGCTAATCTAATCAAAAGAGCTCACAACTTGGACTACACATACAAAACATTATTTAAGTTTTCTTTTACTTAGAAATTAGAATGCAGATTTGTCATATAAAGGCACTAGATGTACTATTTTATTGGAAATTAATGTAGGTAATCAACCATGATTATAGCCATTGACAGCTGCAAAGTCATTTGAGCCATGTGTGTTTCTGCTATGTTTCATTCTTAGCAAATCATTCAACTACAGCCATTCAGCTCACAATCTGCTCCAAGGAAAGCTAATTCAAGTTTGCTTTTATTTTCTGTATGTCTGTTTGTAGGAGAGCCAAAATGTGGAGGAGGCCTTTATGATGATGGCCAGGGAGCTAATGTCCCGCAATGGCCTTAATGTCCAGCAGGGGGACAGGGACAGTGGTACACCTCACACACTGCTCCGGACCAACTCCAAACCCATTGATATAGCCTCAACTGCCTACACATCATCAGAGAAGAAATCATGTTGCTGATCCCAACAAATAGACATTTTGGAAATAAAAGACTGAATGACAGACCATGCAGACTTAGGATTGCTCTATGGACAATGTGACAAGTTGCACAACTGTGAGCTAAGGTGAATTCAAGAGGTGTAGACAATTATTTGAAAGTATTGTGAAGTCAATACAGTGTACTTTTCTGTGACTGATGACCTACCGGGCACAAAAAAGGATCGTTTTGTTTACCGCTGCTACAAGGACTTTCAATTAAATACATCAAGCTGGCCTGTTTAGCAATCAGGCCTATGTGAGAGAGACAGTGGTGAGTGGCAATGGGTGTAATCACTGTTGGGTGAAATTACATCAGGTCATTCTCATTTATTAACCGGCCTCCAGCGACTTCATGATGCCTTCTCTCTTTTAATGTCTGATTAAAGTCACAAAACAATGTGGCACTGCGCCTGATATGGAGATTATTATTTAAGGTGTGGTATGATAAAAAAAAAACATATTATCTGACCCTATTCTACGATGTAATCTGTCAAAATTATTATTTTACATAGTCACTCCTAGCCTCTACAGCAACATCAGATCAGACTTTGTCAGTTACCATTTTGACCAATAATGGCCCCCTGACCTCTACAGGTTACACATTTTACTACAGATAAAATTTTTTATTCTTAACATTTTTTTATTCTTAACATTTTATTATTTTACTATTTTAGGAATCCTCTGGACTCCAGCCTTAAGTACATATTTTGTTCTCTGTCAAGTTAAATGAGCAGTGTAGTGTTTTAGCAAGTTTGAAGACTGATAAATACAAACCTTTAACTTGCTAATTATTACATTTTTCATAACTTTACAAAAGAAACATTTAGTTCTGTGATCAGTCTTTGCCTTCAAAAGTTCTCTTATTTTTTTTAAAGGCCAGGTATGTTCTCACTTTTTCATCAGTGTTTGTAGGCTGCTCACATCTTTCTGTTCATTCAGGTGTATTGCAGACAGACGGTTTATGGTTTATTTAATGCTGCAATTTAGAAAAAAAATCATATCTTGCTTCCATTGTTCTAATTTCATTCGTATATAAAACATTCCTATTTTACTGTTGTTCCTAAATATTTGCACTGTGCTATATGCCATAAACAAGAGTCTAATCTTTATGCAATTTTTTACATGTGCCCTATGTCCTTACCTTCTGCTGGGTCCATGCAGAAGTCCTTTAACACCTCAAAACAGCCAAAGAACTGTGGAGTAATTCTTTGCCAATGAAGCCACGTTTTATGATACTGTTGAGTCTAATGTGAAAAGGCTGCTGCAGGACCTAACAGGTACCAGCAGAGGGCGCTGTGCTATTACATTTGTTCTGTAAGCGACTGGTTCTCTCAAAAAATAAACAAACATCAAGATGACTTTGCTTTACTTGCAATACTATGAAGAGAAAACACACGGGAAATAGAAGCTGAGCCAACTGTAACCATTTTTATATAAAAAAAAATATGAAGATAAAGGATACAGTTAATGCTTGGTTGGCAGAACCTTCTTTTAAAACAATCTGGAAGTTATTAAACTAAACCCAAACGTACAGCCGTAGAGACAGTTGATCTGCGTCAGTATTTATTCAGTTAACTGTTGGATAGCTTGGGCTCCGAGCTCTGCTGCTGCTGCCAATTAATCAAAATAGATATTGGCATGCGATACGGGCTGAACATATGCCACAAAACTAATTTATTAAAAATTCTTACCGCCAGATTGGTTTCAGCAGGAATACAATTGCCTGTTGGCTTTTTGTGCACGATGCCAGAATAGATTTTATGCCTGTAATATTCTGCAACTTAAATTCATCAGTGATTGTTTATGCTCTAGATTTTCACTTTGAGCTGTAAGTGAAAAATGAGTGTGGCCTTTTGGAGACCCAATAACCTCTTGTTGTGTAATACATCACAGTAATGCTGCAGAGTATAGTGTGTGTATCATCAATTAGTAGACAAACTTTCAGAAAAAATAAAACACTTTTATTTTCCAAAACAGGCCACAGTATCATATCATACTTTAATAATTAATAAAAGACCAATATTGGTTAAAACAAAAACCCAATTTTAATATTAAATTTACCGTACCAAAAACAGCACCTGTCAAACTGTCAACTGTGAGAAGTTAAAGGGGCCCCATTATGCTATTGAGCTTTTCTGATGTTTGTACTCGATTTGTTCCCATGGTTGAATAATGCTGATGCACTGACTTTCTCAAGAGCTGCAAACACTTAGTTTCACCTTTCTATGTAGACAGGTTAAGCAATCCCACCTTACCATAATCATCCATAGTTTTGGCGGCAGTTGGGGCGGCAGTGGCGCAGTGGGTAAGGTGTTCGCCCTGCAACCGGAGGGTCGCCGGTTCGAATCCCCGCCTGAGCGCATACTGTCGTTGTGTCCCTGGGCAAGACACTTAACCCGAA
>JAVQKG010017554.1:0-13460 GCA_036025885.1 Hypseleotris bucephala
AGAATTTACATGATAATTTCCATTCCTTTTCGACTCTGTGCTTTGTCCCGCCCTTGTCGTTTATGTCCAATGGGAGCAGTGATGGTCATACGCGTGGCTTTGTTTACAAAGTATGGTTCACTTGTAAAAAGCACAATGTGAATACGAACCGCACCAAACGAAAAAAATAAAGTCCGCTTTTGATCCGGACCAAACAAGTGGACCAAAGGACTTTCCTGGTGTGAATACACCCTAAGTCAAAGTATAGTCTAGGCTTTTTTTGAGGGGGCCATGTAGACTTAATGGTACTAAACTAGCACCAAACCAAAACCAGTGTGTTATTCACAGAAACAGAAAGGCCCTGTTTGTCAGAGCATGTCAAATTGGAAGAAATAACTAATATTTTATTTGGTTTCTTATTGTGTGTAATGTACAGGTGAAATGGCAACTATTGGTTTATTGTGAATGAATGTAAGAGTTAGTAGTTCCATAACTGCAGGAACAGACTTCATTTTATACACCAATGTGGGCCATCATCTTAAAAAACAGACCTTTAATAGGTTACAGTATCATTAAGTCCAATGAAAGAAATGCACTATTTACCATCTTTAACATGTCCTTATAAGTTTAACATCTTACATATCTTGTCTTGTCACTTACAAGTGTCAGAGTTCGTTCATGTTCAAAGCCCTGTGTAGATATCTGCCCCAGTCCTAATGAATGTGACTTGTTTTCTCATTAACTCACAAACCAGAGCGATCTACTTTGCTGCTTTTACAAAATAGCGTACAGATAGCCATGATTTTATGCATACATGCTCCTATCACAACATGCTTATATTACATATCAGACACAGTGCTGGGTTAGTAAATGGGTGTTAGTGCAGAGGCATTTGGTCTATTGGGGTTTCTCTGCATATTTCTTAAGTGGATGAAGGCTGAATGCAGATAACACTACAGTAGTGTTTTTCCTTCCAATTAGGGACAGTTATTTCTGACATCTGCCAAAAAGAGCAACACCCCTGCACTGGTTTTATTATCAGATTACCTGCTTGTCACAATGATTTGTTTTACAGTCTACAATGTATAGAGAAATACTATTTACTACTCTAAAGTGGACAGTTACTGTAGACATAGAAGCTTAGACATAGTTCATATGGCTACATTCAGAGCCATTGAAGCAGCCTGAACTTAAAAATGGACAATTTCATGGGTATGGATGTCCTTGTTGATTCTCTCCATGCATAAGAACATGCATAAGAATCTAAATTACCCTAAAGAATGTGAAGGTCAATGGCTTTCTGTGTGTGTGTCTTTGTTGAAGTCATGCAACTGCTTAAGGCCCAGTTTAGGGGCTGTCTTCCAGTACCCAAAGTCTACTTTGGCTTTGACAAGGATGACTTTTGGTACATATTACAACTGGGGCTGCAATGCAAAACAGCAAAATGACTATGCATTTTTCCCCAAAAGCACATGCCTATGATGAACTGTTGTGTAGAGGAGAGGAGATAGTGCCAGTGATGACAGATCATTCCACTTAAGCAGAAAATCCACCCACACATGCACGCTGATATACACAAGGCATTGATAAACGCACACAAACCTCTAAAAAGTGTATAGAGATGAGATTTGGATGCCAGCCAGTGCAAGATATTACAACCATAATTCATTACTCCCTGGCCCCAGCCGAACCAGGATTTTTACTGCCTGGAATGAATAGTAAAAAGTATAAAAAATAAAATGATGTTCACAAGGGGGATAAGTGGAGAGAGATGGGTGAATTTGTATTGGAAAAAAAATAAAATGGTAATGTTATTGTGTGAAAATGCCTTGGTGGAAAGAAGATTAACAACACACATTTCAAAACAGGAAGGAAACAAAAGTCTGGCCATAATTGAATAGTGTTAAAATTACTGGTGTACTAGCCAACCATTCATTATTTTCCATCCATCGGAATGATGAAGAACCAACAAAAGAAAGCTTTGGAAGCACAGCTTTTTGTTATGAAGACTAGCCACATCATTTCATTGGGACTGGGCATTGCGCAGTGTAGAAAGTAATATATACTAAAATATACTAAAGAGCTATTTCAAAATGGGTCAGCCTTACAACTGCCCTCTCTTGGGAACAGTCATTGTGCATTAAAGTATGTAATAATTGCAGCAACATTTGCAGAAAAGGCCACAATTCCCATATATACTATATAAATAAGGTAATAATTATGACGAAAAATATGGAACACAGTGGATGAATTCTCACATGTATGTGTCTGTCTGTTGCATGCATTTAAAGTAAAATCTGTTAGTTTTGGGGTAAATGCTCTTAATTCTAAAAGTTGTAAAGAATTCATTAATAGTATCTTTGTTTGGGTGTATCTCACAAGGGTTCCAAATTCATTCCAATAATCACAATTACTTTGTACTAGAAACAAAAATATATTGATATACCTAAAGTCTAGAGGGAACTGCACTGTATATAACATTGATAAAGTTAGCTGTTTTGTTTTGAAAATTTAACACGCAGCTAATCCCAGTGATACATTTAGGGAAAAAGCTAATGCAAACCCCTTCCACCATAATCTGAATTTAGCTATGCACCTTCTTTCCCCTCTCAGCTTGTTAAGGCCACGTTCACACATGGCTGTCCTTTAGTGCCAGGGTATTATTGCTATATGGTTCCTGACAGACACAGCTCTTTAAGGGTTAGTGGTCATACCTCATTAAGTTGACATTTGTGCTGCCCATTACACTGATATAGTGGCTTAGTGACACCCAGGGCCTGTCAGAAAGAACCCCAAAATCTGTCATTTACCCATGGCTGAGAAATAAAAAAAACACAACATAAGCTATCACATAACAATAATTTGTTCATAACCATAACTGACGATTAAGGTTCATTATCTCCTTTGGAAAGCAAACGACAAATTGCCACCGCTACAAATCCGTTTAATGCATTTTTTGAAGCTTGGTACAGACTGGAGCATGTCAATCAAAGTCATCCGCCGTGTGTTACTCAGACTACGAGAGCTCAGCCCTGATTACTCCCCCGGCTTCAATTGCATCATTAGGTTCCTAAGAGCGCTCTCAGATGAATGTAAGTTATAAAATGACACGGGGAGGATGAGTGCCAACAAAGCTAAAAAACTGTAATAAGGATTGTGGGGATATAAAAAAAGAAATCTTTGAGCACCCCGCCTTAAGAACTCAAGAGCATGTCAGGGCTTTTTCATAAATACGTGATGAATGAAGAAGCAGAAGACTCAAAAGGCGGTGCTGAATCACTGGGGGAAATACAGAACACGAAAAGGTGAGCGACGCAACACTTTGATGACAGAGCAAGGGCAGATGTGACGAGACGCGGAGCAGCCGTGAAGGATGTTCAATTGATTTGTGCTTTGGTTGAGTACAAAATATTGTTGGCAGACAGTGTGTTGTGAGGGTAGGTAGATAGTAAAGGTAATGGGCTTTCTATTAGTATGGCATGTAAAGCGTGCCACCCAGCTACTCACGCACTGGCTGAAAGCACTTTGACCAATTATTGAACCAACTGACTTGTAACACTCATTTTCCCAATTGGGATTGAGAACAAAAACATCAAGCCTGAACAGCTAAATGGTCTTGGTCTTTCTAAACTATATTTGGGAAATTTTAACATAGCATCAAAACTAGCCAAAAACAACCATATGGAAAAAGCTTGAAACTTGTCTGTTATAGTAATGAAGTGCATGTATATTTGACAAATTGTACAACCACTTTAACTTCCAAATTTCAATTCACATCTTGTAATACTATGTTGAACAGTTGAATAAAAATGTAACAAAGAGTCGCTGCTGTCCATGTAAAAATGTTATGCAGTCATGTAAATAATGAGTAGCGTGAAATGTGAAAAATACATCTGGACAAATTTTTGTTTTTAGAATGTTCGTGCACTGATGGAACATTTTCAGGTACAAAGCCTGATTCTGTAACCATAGCAGCAGGTGAGAAAAATGAAAAGCGAAAACAAAAGAATCTGGGTAGAACAAGTGGTACTACACCGGCTTCAGAAGAATGCACATAGACGGTGAAGAGTGATAGGAACGGACAGCTATACACCAGAGTGAGACAGACTATGAGAACAGTCTTAAGATGTAGATAATAAAAAAACACCAATTTCACACTGAGCCTAGGTCTTGCTGAGTCATAAATAAGCGATTTGAGCATGTGTGTGTGTAGTCAACTGTGATGTCGCCCACTGTACAAATGAAAAAGCCATGGTTGTTTGTTTTTTTTTCTTACTTAACAAGGCCCAAGCCAGCAGCAAAATCCATAAAAACACCAAACGAAAGTAATAGCCCCTTTCGGAATATTTATAATTATTTATTACACCAACATCCCATTTCTGACTGTCTGCTACATGAGTAAGACAGCAACAAGAAACCTGGTACAGTATACATACGTTTTTCACAAAGGATGACATATTTAGTGTTAGACCTATATGCGCCACAGCAGTTCTTAGCATAACAAGGCTGTAAGCTCCAAACTTCACATTGCTGCTTTACATATCACACAAGTATGACATAGGGTATTTATGCTATTAGTGTATTGGTCCCCTTGCGGCCGCACATACTGTCACAGGCACAGGCTATTGCTTTTCTCTGATATTGAGAAGACCATTTTATGCAGACACTGTCTTGTACAGTTTCACAGGTATTTCCTCCCTGTGCAGCACAACTATGTGTTCATACACCTAGCACTAGTGCACTTACTAGATAGTATGTAGGGAATAATGAAGGAAAAAAGACATGTACAGTCCTAGCGATGGCTATTGTGCAATGGTAGAGCCCGGATGTGTTAGTGAACCAGGAGACTTTTAATTTCAAAGACTACGCACAAAAAACATCCAGATCCATGCCAAAAAGTGATTCATTGTTCTTTTGCTGTCATGTCTTTGGAGTTAGTACTTTTTAACAATATGCTACAATACTACAAAACCATACTTGCAAATGCTCTTTCGTAGGCCACAGGACCTTACACAGTATACATTCAGTGGCCATAACTAATTAATCAAATGGCGCTTAATGTGGCTCGGGCTAAAATAAGTGGCTCATTCTTGCAATAATACAGATTTTTAAAATATATTTCTAGATGTAGAAAGTGTGTCAGATCTACACCAAAAACTGTCATGGCAGTAAGGAGACTAACATTAGACACTGACCCTCTGATTCCAAAAACAGTAAAATTGTCTTCTGATCTGGGGCCATAATAATAATAAACTTTCCAACAATATAAGCATCAGGGGAAGTGATAAAACACTCAGTGAACAGAACAAAAAAGATTAGTCTCTCACAGAGGATGCAAATAATTCTGCTGAACAACCAAAGCCTTGAGTGTGTCGTAAGAAATAATAGAGGCAACAGTGCAGACAGGACAGAATGCAGAGGCAGGACGTATTCCTGTGAGAAATTATCTGACGGACAAATTTTGTTAACCCGCACCTTGGAAAATGGCTGACATCTTAATTTAATCTGCCACATTTTATTTATGCTGTCGTTGATTTGTTTGTTTGTCGGCTTGTTTTGTGGATTTGTTAAATGAAAAAAAATGTGCTATCACTATGGGTTGTTTTCGAGTACTAGAATATCCCTCCCCATAACATCCCTCAGATGGGGGGCAAGAGCCAGAATTCTGCTAAATTGGATTTTTAAAGAAATTTTCCCCCAAAAATTCACCATATATCCATTATGATCATTTTTACCAGTGACAAGGTCTATTTCACACCTGTATCTACCCAACCACACCACAAAATCTGCAACTTAACAACAGTCATTTTCCTGTTCATCCTGTTTGCATTTACGCCTGAACTAATCTTAATCTAAAAATACATTCTAATTATTACATGCCTAGGCTGTGGTATTTCTTAAAGGTCTTTGAAGATACAATTTAATGTATTTTTCTAATCTAATATTGTCTTTCTATGTTGCAAAATTGAATAGATCGGTAGCTTATGAGACAGGGATGGCTAACTGTTGTGCTGTAAGTAGCAGGCAGTCCTTTTGTTAGAAAATCCTCTTTCTGATATTCCACACACACAGAACAGACTTAGCTCATGTATCACAGGGTTCATCTCACCGCACCACCAACAGAAAACGAAGCACAAAAGGCATGTGAGTAAAAAATAGGTATTGATTTGATCAGATCCAATGCTGTGAAGAGATCGTGATCAGCAGCTTAAAACCATGAAAAAGAATTGAGCAGTGTACAGCGAGTGGGTGGAGGGAGTTTATAAAACAAAGGAACCACATGAAAAGGGGAGGCTACTGCTGACGGAGAGGTTGAAGACCTGTGGAAATGAATATTAATATTGATTGTGAGGATGTGGTGAAAACACTCATTTACAGAACTTTTTTGGGCTGAGGAGTTTTCTTTACCGTATTTATTTACAGTTTATTTTATAGGGACTGATCAAATAAACATAGATCATCCAACAAAAATGATCTAATGCCCATTTCTTTTTTTTTCTTTTTTTCTTTTTTTTTAACCTTTATTTAACCAGGAAAGTCCCAATGAGATTGCAAATCTCTTTTTCAAGGGAGTCCTGGCAAGACAGCAACACAATTGTCCATGTAATGACAACAGAACAGATCAATTCATCATCAACAAATCAGCCAAGACAGATCCTAAAAACTAAAAACAGTGACAAATCGTAGAATCAACTTCAAAACTTTTTAAAAGGTTTTTAAACTGAGATATGGGGATTAGTTCCCTCAACTTTAAAGTGCTTTGTAAAATGTTCCAGGTTGAGGGAGCAGAATATTGAAAAGCTTTTTTCCCATTTTCTGTACGGACACTAGGAACAGATAGTACATACAAATCTTGGGAACGGAGAGAGTACTGTCCATCAGTCTTTTGCTGAATGTATCTCCAGAGATATGAAGGAAGTAGACCAAGAATACATTTGTATATAAACATATGCCAGTGTGTTTGTCTACGATAATTTACACAGACAAAATATAACTACTATTTCAGATCATCTCAATTGAGCCATTTTGACAAAAAGTAACTTTTACATGAGGACATTCCACAAAAATATTTAAATGTGCATAGGGGAAATTAGCTGTCCTGACGTTGGTCTGCATTCTCCGAGTGCTTTCTAGTTCGTGTTACTTTTTTGTCAGTGTGGAATGAGCTCACCAACTGCACCCCACATCACTGAAGACTCTACATGCTTTATTGACATATTTACATATGACTAGTCTGTTTGCCCGGGTGCACTGATGTTAATGTGTATTTGCTCAGTAAAGTCTAACCAAAACAGCATACTGTTTTGTTTATATCAGTAGTTTATATCCTCTGCTAATGCATCATGCATTTATTCTCAAAAGGTTCAAAAACTCTTTGACCTATTTTATTTTAGGTCACAATTTATTTTACATAGCCCTTAACTACATTGTATCTATCTCTATATGTACAATGTCATACACTGTGTAACAAACTGTAATAACATGGAACTACCTAGTTGCGGTGGTGGTGTTATCTAGCAGCTATATGTTTTTCATCAGCTTTACAACCGACTTTTGGCCAGCGAGTCAGTCCAGCACGAGCACAAATAAAGGGTAAAGTTCAAGCTATAGGGATTTTCAAAGCTGCCTATTGTTCTCTGCACACTTTAGACTGCTCTACCAAGGGATCACATTAAGAAGATCTGTTTGGGACTTTGCAGGTAGGAAAATATTGACATTTTACTAAAGCATTATTTCGGGAGTATGTGAGGAATGCATGCATGTGGAAATTTGGGGTTATGATTATTTTAAATGCACAGTTTTATTTTTTAGGTAACGCTTTATAATAAGGTATGTCTAAAGCGTCTATAACACATTAGAGTAAGGATGAACTCATTATTAACAAAGATGAACTAATTATTAACAAAACAGTAACACTTAGTAAATACTATGTTAATATTAGTTATGCATCATTTGTAAACATTAACTAATATTGAATAGTGTTTAGTTGTAAAACATTTATAAATTATTAACATTAACATAATTGTTTATAAATGTTACTGTTTTGTTAATAATTAGTTCATCTTTGTTAATAATTAGTTCATGATTAACTAATGCTTTATAGACATGCCTTATTATATATGGGATAGTCTTAAAGTAGCAATGGTGTATGCTCCCCAGCTGATTCGCTCCTCCTGGTTAGTTGCCTGAGTCTTTGGAGGAAGCGGTTGGGGAGAGGGGGGCAGTGGTGGCTGGGGTCCAGGACGTTGGTTTTTCGACGTTCCCGTTCTTGGAGCCACATGAGGTATGGACTCGGGGGAAAAAACGGTCTCTCGCGCTCTCGATATAACTGCATTACGATACCACACACCCCCAACACCACCCAGACTGTCAGCAAGATGTAGTCTGAGGGAGAAGAGAATTGAGGACATTAGAAAGACAAATTTGGGACATATATTTCGGTTTTGATTAATAAAATAATCAAATAGGCAGTTTTAAAGGGCATTTATTGCATTTGTTTTACCTCGGGGTGGACGATATGGCGATAAAAATCTAAAGCTAATCTGGAAATATGGTTGAATCGTGATACAGCACATTCTCTGCTCTTCACTGTAATTTTTACTGTAACAATGCCAGTGTTCATATAAATTAAAATAAATAATAAAGATCATTTTTGTTATTAGTATGATAAACAATCGGACTGGATACACATTGAATTTGAAAGATTTTATGAAGACACTGATTACAATAGTCTTCTGTGTATAATAAAAATACAAATTTAGGGAAATTTATACACACCCCTACTTTATAGTTGGATTCAATGGTAAATGTATGCAATTGTAATTTTTAGTATATAAATGAATTACTCTCACCTATTCCCTGAAACGGCACGTCGGTGAAGGCTGAGCTGAAGTTGTTGTTGAGGAAGCGTTTGAGGATGTTCATAGTAATGTAGGAGAGACTGGTGTAAATGTAGGCGTTCACTGCCAACACTACAGCATAGGCCCCCACTATACCACACGTTATTATGTTACCCTGAGTGAAGACAATATAAACAGCCAAAATTAAAAACATTTATCTACACGTCAGAAAAATAAATGAAATAATAATCAACAATCACAATAAATACAACATATGTAACAAAATAAATGAAGTCATAAATCCAAATGGAACTTTATTAGCCATTTTATTAGGATATAGATTTTAGGATTTTTTATTTGACTGATCTTAAAATTCAATTTAGCACCAAAACATAAAGAACTAAAAACCGCTTTTGTACCACTAGAGGGAGCCCAAGCACATAAATGAAAAAGTAAAGTGGACGGGATGAAAATTGAGACAGCTGATAATATTGTGGTATGTTTTATTACCTCTCTGGGCCACCGTATGAAGAAAAGAGGGACAATGATCATAATGCAGCAAAAAGTCACCCAAAAAACAGCATCTGAGCGTCTGAATATCTCCAAATCTCCTAAAAAAAAAACCCCAAAACAATATATTTAAAATAAATTGGTAAATAAGTGTTAGATAGATCCAAATTTGAAGTTTCTTACCGAGAGGAGTGAAGAGTACTGTGGAAGCGATGAGGAAACCCAGCATTAACCCAACAACGACGATACAAGCCAAAACTGACCCAAATCTCCACCAACTCATCACCAAAACTACACCCCCTACTACACCGATCATAGCACAGAGAGCCAACCGGACTGGGGAGAGAGGGGAGGGAATATATATGTCAATAAATACATGGAAATGTACATTGTAAGTGGGTTAAAGCTGCACTATCAGATATTTTTACTTTGTACTTAGTCCATAGTAAAGCATATTGAATTGCCTTGTGTATTAAAATGGCACTACCTGATATTTTTTACATATGTGTAACTCACAGAACCCTTTTGTGAGTAGTAAAATATATTGATTGATTGAATTTAACTTACTGTCATAGTCCAGTTCTGTTGTCCTGGAAATCAGCACGAAGAAGAAAAAGGCGGCAAAACTGAAGCCCATACAAAACAGCTCTGAAATAAATAAATAAAAACTGTCATTAATGTAAACAAAGGACAATAACTTACATTTCAAATCACACTGTGGTAGTAGTAGAATCAATTACAAGCCCTATTAACTCAGGTACATGCTCCTGGTTTAGTTCTGGTCCAGACCTTGTTTAGTCCTGGTCCAAAGCTTGTTTATTCCTGGTTTAGACCTAGACCCCGTTTAGGCCTAGTTTAGACCTTCATTTAGTGGTGGTCTAGAGGTTCTGGTCCCAATCCTGTTTAATCCTGGTTTAGAGTTGGTCTAGAGGTGTTTTAGTCCTCTTTTAGTTCTTGTACAAATCTTGTTCATTCCGGGTTTAGTTCTAGTCCAAATCTTGTTTATTCCTGGTTTAGACATGGACCCTGTTTAATCCTGGTTTAGTTCTGGTCCTAACCTTGTTCAGTCCTTAGACCTGGACCCTGTTTAGTCCTAGTTTAGACCTTCATTTAGTGGAGGTCTAGAGGTGTTTTAGTCCTGGTTTAGTCCTGGTCCAAACCTTGTATAGTCCTTGTGTAGACCTGGACTATATTTAGTACAAGTTTAGACCTTTGTTTACTTGTGGTTAAGAAGTCTTTTAGTCCTGATTAAGTCCTGGCTAAGTCCTGGTTTAGATCTAGTTTAAACATTCCTGGGTGGAGATATCATATCAAATCTTTGGCCTCATTTCTTATTGATTCCCATTTCTTCACATTGCGGTCATGAGTTTAGTTTTAAAGGTCACATGAAAAACAGCAGAGACTAGCCTCATGATGTGGTCTATTCACAAATACATAGACTTTAATAGATCAGCTTTATTAAAAATGACTAGAGTAATTAATTTAAGACATAAAGAGAAAAACTTATAAGGGATGTAGAGGTCCAATGCATGAAACTATGGGAACTATGTCATTGTAAATATGAGGTTAACAAGATGGCCCTGCAAATATTGTGAAAGTGTTTTTGGTCAAATATAGGGACGTATCAGAGAATAAATCTGGTTGCGATGGTTGCAAAATTTGTCTTAGTTGTATGTTGAACTTGCATTTAGCTTTTTGCAGACACAATGCGGATTTGAATATCCTTTCATATAAAGTCAAAAATGTATCGTATATCGGTCTAGAAATGCTTGACAAAGTCCTGGTATAAATAGGCCTGTCACTATAATAACTACATCGACTTATCGTTCAATATCGAAAAATTAGTAAAGATAATTTTCTATATCAAAATGTTGTTACTGTGACAGGCCTAGGTATAAATATAAGTTACTTACCACATTTGAAAAAACGGTGTCCAAAGAAGCAGATGAAGAGTCCAGCCAAACCAGTGATGGTGAAGAGTACTTTGGTGGAGATCTTCCCTGGACAGAAACAGAGTTAAACCTACAGTTTTGAAATAATGTTAAGCCACCAATCGAAAAAAATATATGAGCATTTTGGCAGAATCCATCTATAATAGCGGTTATAAAACAGTTTAAATGCATCTTACCGAGAGTGTAGCATCCGTCCAGGTTAGAGGAGAAGCTGCAGGCGTAGGTGTGCACAGGGATGTAGGAGGCGGAGGTGTTTAATAAAGGGTCTCTGACGATCACCGAATATATGACGCCCTGTCCCGGGATAGAACTGAAGACTGCTACTGTCATGTCTGCAGAGGAGAGGGTCAACACCTGGAGATACATGGGGAGGGAACTATTAGGACTAGGCAAAATTCATACATTTTGAAAATTTAATCAAATCAAACACATTGAAGGTATATTTTGTAGCAGAAAATATAATACTGAAAGACCATGAATAACCTGGCTATTAATATTTAAAATTGTGAATAATGTCAGAAAATCAGTGTCAAGTCAAAATCCTTAGTTATTCCGTCTGTGTGTATTTATAGTGCTAATAGCCCAGGGATAAAAACTGTCCAGTTTTTAAGGCTCCTGTATCTTCTTCCTTAAAGCAGCAGGTCTACAGTTCTGGGTGAAGATTGTCTTTAATGATTTTTTTGGCCCTGTTTAGACATCTTGAATTTGCAGTTTCTTCCAGAGATTGCAGGGGACAGACTGATTTGATGACTTTCTGCAGTGTTTTTTTGTCAGCAGCAGAGCAGTACTGACCTTCTTGGCGTTGTTGATAAGTCCCTCTGTATCGGCCACTGTCTCCACCGCGGTGAACAGACTCCGCTCCGAAAGATCGTTTTCAGGAAGAAAATACTGGAACACATCGTACTCCAGCCTCCACCGAGAGTCACTGTCAGAGAGGTCACAGGGCGGGGCGGGGTCTCCTCTGAGGTACACACATGGAGGAAGAATAATATTACATTAATTTGATGATCATATTGTTTTTAACTTGTTTGGGACACATGTACTGAGATATTTGTCTAAATAATCTAATTTCTATATTTCCGTAATTAAATTAGCAAGGCAAAGCAAACACAAGACACATCTGTTTACATATCTGGTTTTGAAAACAATTCAATTTATTCATTTTATTATGTTTATTATAGTCGTAAAGTTGTGATAGTTGAAAATAAAACATGTTAAAAATAGAAAATGCTTAAAATTGACTATCTGGTCCCGTTCCATAGATTAAAGTTGGCCATCTGTAGTCCGTAGAGGTCAGGGCAGAGACTTAAGTAAAACTCAACTACTATTGGTCAAAGTTGTAACCCACAAACTCAGATTTATTGTTGCTCTAGTGGCCAGGAGAGGGACTAAAGTGAATAATTATGATACCTACTACTTTACATCTTAGAACAGGGTTAGATGAAGCACTTTTTATTATTATTATTATTATTAGAAAACTTATGGACACATTTTAAAGAGAACTGTTTTTCATTTTGTGTAAAAGCTGTAACTAGAAAGAAACTGCTAATTATTAACTCACCTGACTTTCTTTCATTGTAAAAACTAGGACGAAAAAATAACCACAAAACTGCTTTGAAAAATCAATGGTAGATCTTGGGTTTTTAACTCGTCACCCTTTGGACACAGTAAAATTAGGATTATTTTTGCCTTACCTTGCATATCCTAAATTGGCCGGAGCAAATCGTATTGTTGTCTCATAAAGATTGTAGTGGACGTAGACATTTGGGTCGATATCAAGATTGAATTCGATGTTACATGCGCCTGGAACTGGGTCTAAAAAAACAGAAAAGATCAATTAATTTTAATTTTATGAGACAAATTGGCTCCATGCTATGATTTAGATCTGAGATTTAGTTCAAAGTATGACCTCGGCTGACTCTGTCCTGGTTTAAACTGACAGAAGCAAATCATATGAGCAAAAGAATTACATTAAGTAGGATTTCCCACTGGATTGAAAAGCATTTTGTGTAGAGGCTATCTATGGTTTTAATAGCCACCATTAGGGCTGAAAGATTCATCGAAATTTAATCAAAATCGCAATTAAATCACAATTAGCTAATCGCAAAGGCTGCAATTTTTTGTCAGTATAATATCTCTGCACAAAACAGAATATATGGTCAAAAACCTGCTTCTCTTG
>JAVQKG010017706.1:0-12325 GCA_036025885.1 Hypseleotris bucephala
TTGGGAAAATGGGAACACCGTGTATTTAGGTTTTCTCAATTAATAAAGTATTGGCTATACATATATACAGTATTTTGAGAAGAAATCCTCTGGGCATCTTAAATGTGAATTTGCACGCTTCAATGCAGCACCTGGTTATTATACTTTGTCCAATCATGTTTTAATATGTACAAAGTGAAAATTAGCAAGCAGGAGCCTAAGGACAACTGTGTGAATGGACAGAATCCAAAATGATTATTTGAGTTGAAAAGGCAGGCATCAATCCTCCTATACTTCCTTTAATTATTTTCTTTCCTGCCAAATCTGTTAGGACAAAGGACCCAAGAAGAAATAAAAGCAAAGGTGGTAAGCAAACATTTGAGCGTGTTACATAAGAGATGTCATGTCTGAGTGACTATTCATCCTTAAAATTCAAGAATGTACATGTACACAGAGCATTCTCTTTCTATTACAAGCCTTGAAGGCCAGAGAGTAATGGATTATTTAGGCTACTTAGCAAAAATAGAAAATAGAATAATTAGAAATGGCGGTCAGTATATCACAATATGAAGTCATGTAAGTGTTATTTAATTACTGGATAGGAGGAAGTAACTACCTCTAAATCTATGTCATTTCCCTAGTTGCAAAAGAGAAGGCATTACATTAATAAATCAATATGGCTAAAATAACAGAAAAATATTGACTTTTAATTGGATGAAACACTTTTAAATTATTGACCTGAGTAAAAAGAACATGAGGTATGACTTACACCTACAGTATCTCTAAAGTGAATCTGCTAAGTTAGTGTGTTAAACAGGATGATACAGTATGTTGGCATGTTGCTAGTAGTAATGCTAAAAACAAATGTAAACCTATGAGAGTAACAGTACAATACATTAATTTCACCACAATGCCTAATAGCACTGAGGCAATGGTGATAGGAGTTACATAATGCCAGAACCCTGGGGATGAGAGAGTCTTGGAGATGGAGGTGTTGTGTTGTCATTCAGGTTGAGAGCTCCCCCTGCTGGGCTGTGGTGCACGGTGCTGGTAATATTTCTGTAGAGCTGCCCTGGCGGTGTGAGGTCGGGTGATGGCTGGTCTCTCTGGGGCTTTGGGTAAGGGAGCGACTGGAGTTTTACAGGGGATGTTCTTGTTCACACTGAAACACAGAAAAACGTTTTAACAATATTCTTTAATTTATTGTTATCATTTTATGTTATGGCTAGAAGCATTTGACACATGTGTATTCTACTAACTGTCTGTATACCATTAAAACAACAGTACCACAAGTAAAACAATTGGTTTGGTAAGTAACAATGTGTATTAACAATTTGCCCATTGATGGTTATTTTTAAACTAGGGTAGTCTTTACTGCAGTATAGAGTAGTTCATTTATAAACCCACTTTTGTCTATGTGGCACTGGTTGAAAATAATTTACAGTAATGGAAAACTGTATAAGTAGAGCAAACTGTGTAATTCTTCAAGATTGGGCCCTATTTGAGGTCTATCTTCAAATAAGGTTTGCAAGAACACATGGAAATTTGTATTTGTTTATATAGGGTACATTCATCTTCTACTTCTCCCCATTGTGGCCACAGATGGCTGGAGCCAAACTTAGCCTGGTACTATGAATAGACATAGGATATAACAATTGTGCCAAGGATATGGTTTCATTTTTGGTAAACTGTTTTTAAGACATCTACTACATTAACTGGTAAAAAGGAGAACTGTACAATAATTCACAAAATGATATGAAATATATAACAAACACATTACATCCTTACCTGTTTGAAGGAGGAGGTCGAGGGATATGACGTGAAGAAAGCTCCACACTTGTGCCTGTGACCTGCTGGATATCCCCTTGTCTCTTGTCACTTGTGGCAACCCCTAGATGGCGCTTCATACTATTGAAATTGGGTAAGAGTTCGCTATTAGCCCGCATGAACCTAAGCCTGCGTGTTCTAAACCCTACTGTTTTCGGATCAGTGTTAGCGGCAGGAGCACTGGGAGGGGGAGACGGTAACAGAGTGGTGTCTAGGGACAAAGATAGCTGAGCCACATCAGGGGATTCTGCCATGTCTAAAACAGAAACAAAGGAAGCAATACAGTGATTAGAAAAATACTGTAATTTGTCTAAATATAAAGTCTATTTGTGTTTTTTTCATTACCTGGGGAAGGAGACTGAAGCAATGAATCAGGTGAATGTTGGTCTTCATAGTGTTTGTCGTCATCATCATCTTTATCACTACTACTATATCTAAGACTGTATTCATACTCATCCCCCTCTTCATCACCATGCTGAATAGCCAATACTTGTGGCAGCTTTTCTGTCCTTATTGCCTCAAGTCGCCTGGGAAAAATACAATAGTAGTAATATACAGTACATACTAAAAATGTACTAGTACAAAATATAGGAAAATGTAGAAATACAGTTACTTTCATTACTGCTATTACTTACTTTCAACAGATAAAGGGTAATCAGTACTTCTTCAACTGCAGGAATATAATATGGTTGATGTGATACCAGAGAGTGTGGGTAGTCCTTTTTAAATGCCAACAATATGCATAGCTTTTTGAGCACAGTAAAGGTCACACAACACTTGTATATCTAAAAGCAATTACGGTGTGTTGAAAATGCAACACATCATGATTGCTTTTGATCAAAATCTCATGAATTTTGGCACAGTGATCCGGAATTGTGTATATTTAGTGGACATATGCAAATGATCAAGGTCAAATAAAGAAAGCCTCAATAGCGCTACCATGTTTTTGACCCCTATGGGACTCTGTATACACTTACTTTTGTCACAGAGCAATGAAACTTTGTACAGTGATTCTCCACATAGTCCCCCATATTGGATTTTATATTGGGAGGTCAGGTAAATTTGACAGCCTCTAACTTGCACATACTTTGCCCGATTAGGTTCAAAACAGAAACACCGCATCACCCCCTGAACCCAAACACGTCAGATTAATTTAATGACAGTTGCCTCAATAGCGCCCCCTAGGGACTGACCAGAGAATGTAGTTTTAGGGAAATTTACAAAACTTGGCAAAAGCATCCTTCACAAACATCCAGACAAATCAAAAAAGTCACACAGACCATTCCAATATTTTGTCATGGTTTGGGGTGGGGCCTCATAATTGCTCGTTAGAAATCACACAATCTCTGATTAAGAAGACCAGTGGCGTTACAGCATTCGACGCAGACACATGGGGTGTTTCGCCGATATACACTTAGCTGTCGGGTACGACAGCGCGGGTCTAGTTCTATATGCACTCACTTCAGATTTGAAGTGAAGGTCAGCTATTACCTGCTGTGTTCTTTTCTCCAAGCTACAAGTTCAGCAAATACATCACAGCGGCCTTTCGCATCAGGCTCCTCAACTTCATACGTGTGTTCTGGTACATGAATAGGCAGTTCCCGCGATGTCAGGGGAGATGTTGTGGGTGCCGTCTATAAAGTATACAAGACATAATATTACACAGTGTTTTCTCCCATTGGAAATTAGCTACTTAGACATATACAAACAGATATGAGTGGCTTGTGGAAAATACATTAAGTCCTATGATACACATTCTATTGCTTGTTTGTAGAGTATGTATTCCTAATACAAGTGCAGGCATGTATAATAGCTTTAAAATCGTTTAACTAAAGAATAAGAGAATATTTATTTTGTTCAACGCCTTCTCCCCTACCCTCAGTTTTTCTCGCCTTGCTCGAATAGCTTGGGCAGGATTTCCACAGAACAAAATCTTGCCAGCTCCTAAAAGATAACAGTGATTATTAAACAGTCAAATGTTAGTAATTGTTTTGTTTAGGATTTCAATATTTTGAAAGACAGTGACTTTAACAGTTTTAAATTACATTTCAGTCAATAAAAACACGATTGCTATAGTCTAACCATGTGTAAGGGTGCTGGTCTCTGACTCCACTGATGATAAGTCAGAATCAGTTGAACCAGGTCTAGATCCTGAACCAGGTCTAGATCCTGAACCTGGTCTAGATCCAAGAGGAGAGAATAGTCCCGCTGCTGTCATTGGTCTGGAGCCAGTCTTTGGTCTGATGCTTTGAGATGAGAGCGGTCGAACATGGGAGAGACTGGTGGAGGGGCGCCTGGCTGACGAGGGTCGACTAAGAGGAGATGTCCTGTCCCCTGATTGGTCTATTAGGACAAAAGTAAGTGGGCCATTATCAAAGACAAGTACGTAACTCTGCCTTGATTGCTATAAATGATTGCCATGAATGTAAAATCTAGCACACACCATAGATTGTATCCAGCTGGGAGGAGCTGTACTCCTTGATGGAGTTTTTAAGAGTTTCCCAGTCTTCTTCCATGGTACTGCTGCTGTTCAGGCCATCCTCCTCCACGCTCACATTGTCAAGGTAACGCAGCTGAGGGACTAAATCCCGGATGGTGGCTCGATAGCTATAGTCGGCCACCTGGGTAAAGAAAGAGACGTGAGATGGATAAGTAGTAGGTCTTAAAGTACTCCAAGCTAACTGTCTTCTACTATACTATATATAGTACAACTTATATAAAAAAGTAAATAACTAGGACTAACTATATGTATATGTGATTGTCCAAGTTTACATTCCCTGGAAAGAATCTATTGGTGGTTCTAAAGCCGATTAAAAAAACTCAAACTGTTGAGTCTATATGAGCAAGACACTTCACACCACTTTATGTGTGAATGTTTTTTGTGTAACAGGCTACAGGCTATGGGTAGGAGAGCAATGACTTGAAAAGAAGGTATTCAAGTAAATAAGATTTAGAAAATAAGAAGAACGTTTGCGGTGGTATGTTTACTGATGTCATAATTTAATATTTCTACCTTTCAAAGATGGAATAGGTTGCATCTTAGACCTAGACAAAATGAATCCCTCACCATAAAATGTATTACTTGATTTTTTCATTATTGACCTTCAGACACTCTAAACTGAAAGAAGGATACAAACAATTAGGTTTTAATTGTAGCTCATATATTACAAATACATAGAGATAATGCATTTCTGGCTTGCTGTTATCATGATAATTCAGTGAGGCTGCAGAACCAAACATGTACGCCTGGCCTTTAATGCTGTGCACATTAATAAATAGAAGCACTAAGAGCACTTTGCATCAAGCCCTGATCTATTATCTCTATGATCCGTACTGAGAACTCGAGCGAGAGTGAGGAGAGGAAAACCTAGTAAATCACAAAACGGCCGAGCAATCAAATTAGTTACTCTTGCCCTGCAGCACACAGATGCAAAGAATGAAAGAGCTGGCAAGGAGGAAACTATAGTGAAAAGGGGAGTAGAAGGGGCCGTGTGACAGGAAGTTACTGGATGTGTGTGTATGTGCATGGCAGAGTTTGGCACAACCCACAAGTCTTCTACAAAGCACAGGCCTAATGCATATTCAGCTCAGCATCTCCCTTCATTGCCCTAGTTTCCTAATTAACGCTCGGCTGGTGGGGGTAAATAAACATATTCACCAAGGCCTAAAAAGAAATCTCTCAGATGTATTCTCAATAAGCATGCTGCTTCTTATCTGAATTATAAAGGTAGAAGACATACACAAAAATTGCACTCAAGTTACTACTGTGACGTAATAATGACTCTAAATTCCCTTACGAAATGAATGTAAGCACGAATGGTTGACCGGGCAGCGACTAACTGCACAAGGCTCATAGTTGCTGGAATAGCCTCCAGTCTTAAGAGGAAGGGGAAGATATGAATGAGTAAATGAATGGATATAAAAAACATACATTTGTGATAATGACATTACTACAACTCAGCCAACACAGTCAGTGATGGCTATTGTAAGGTGTTTTTCATCTCTCAGTCAGTCTTTCAAATGAATACAAAATGTCTTCAAAATATCTTCTTGAGCAAAGGTATATTCTTACTTTACACCTCTGAGAATTACATAACATGATGGTGAGTGAAATTGCTGTTGGTTGTTGCTGTGGTGATGCCCTCAGGTCTCTGTTTTTGTATGAAGCAGCCCCAGATGCAGAGTGGTGAGATCACACACAGACACTACTTTGATGTTTCACCACATCATTATTACATTTGGGTCATTGTCAACCGAAGCAACAGGGTCTCATAGCCATCAAGCACAGAAGAGAGTAACATTAAAACAAATTGACAAAAATAATTGTGGACTGTAATATACAGTGCAGGTATTTAAAGAGAAATGATGAATAAGCATTAAGATATTGTAACATTGTAAAAAAGCCTAAAGTTTAATGTAAAGGAAAGAGAAGCAAAGATTTTTGTGGGACAAATACAGTAGTCCAACTTTACTAAACTAAGGCTGTGTTGCACATTTTCCCAATACTTACAGTCAGAAATAATTAAATACATACATAATACAAAATTATATTTGTTTATTTACATGTCCTACTTTCTCCCACTTAAACTCGTCTTTATGTCTCACATTTGGTTTGTTATGATCTGGTCAGCCTAAACAAATGTGGCAAGAAAGAAATCATAAAACTTTCCCACCTGAGAAGCTATTTGATTTGGGCCTTTGCAGATAGGGTTTCCATCCAGGGTGAGATTTTGCAGATTAGAGCACAATCCCAGATACTGAATCTGAACCAGGTCATCCACATCATTCCCCTCCAGATCTAGGACTTGTAGGTTCTCTAGCATCCCGACCTGACTCAGATCTGACACTTTGTTATAGGCAAGATACAGCTCCTGAAATGAAGAGCAGATGTGTACATTGAATTGCATACATAGTAGACAATATTTTGACTAATAGCAGATGGATGTATTATAATGATAAAATATACACTCACAGAAAATATGCATGCAGGTTTGGTGTCTGGCATTAGCAAGCTCTTTTGGAGTTATACATTAGTAGAGACTCAGCCATGTTTGATGTTGTTGAAAACTAAATAATAACAATAGTCTAACATACACTCAAAAACAATACATTTATTTTACCTCTTTTTCAAAACATGTTATATGTTATAGTCCAGCAAACCTTAGACTTCTCAAAAAGTGAAGGGTGTGCCTTTTTGAATATGCTGGCTGTGAAGTCAATATGTATTTTTCTGCTTTGGGTTAACTACATTCAGTTGAAGTGCAGTAAGTCTGGATTTCTGGAACATGTAATACTATATTAGGCCGATATGGCCAACATACACAAAATAGTCACGTTTTTAAAAGTCCACTGGATTGAAACAGTCACTTGTTGCTTTACCTACTCCACAAGAGTGCTATTTTGTTCAAGTGTTCTATTTCCTTGTTGTTCCTTGTTCCTAGTTTTACCTTGAGAGAGGAGAGAGACAAAATGCCATCTAAGTCTTCGAGGCAGCAGCATGGCATCCACAACACCTGCAGTTGGTAGAGAGTGGTTCCAATGTCTCTAAAGAAGCAAGCACAAAGTGGATTACACAATTAAGACATTTTTATCCTAAATATGGTGACTGCAATTTCATTCAGGTAAATGTACCTTATTGACTTAATTACACTGTTGTTCATTTTGAGTTGCTCAAGCCTTGGTAAGTAGGCACCTAAAGAACAAACACACATAACAAACCAAAAAGATATTATGTACAAAGCCTAATGAGGTCACAATGTTGATGTGACGTCTGTAGTTCTCTAAAAAACATGTACTGACACTGTCTAAGAATGTTATGCAACAAAGGTGAGTAACAGAACCTCTCTGCCTTTATCCGCAAATCTTACTCGGGAAGAACATAAATAACCATTTTGTGGTTTGTGTCATAGCAATTTTATACCATTATCGCTGCCAATGTTTTTGATAGCGTTGGTTGTAGACAAATTTACTTTAAAATGTATGGTTGGATAAGAGGGAATGTTTTGGGGGAGTTTTTTAAATGGACTAAAAACAAGCCATTTTTACTTTAGTTACAAAGAATCAATGTCACAAGGGAGAGATTTTGATTTTGTGGTTCTAGTATATATCAGTGTATAGACTAAAATGTCTTGGCAGAATTTGTGCGTAAAATGTTTGCAGTTGTTTTTGGTAGATATTATGCAACAGTTATTACCGAAGTTTCCCAGTGTGTATTCCTGTGTGTTTATGCAGATTTCCAATGAGGTCACCTCCGAAAGTTCCTGAGCCCCACATAAATATTCCTGTTTGAGATTGGGAAAACATGTTTATTTAAGATAAACACACCTCCTCTTAAAACAACATGCAATGACAACTTCAATATGCAATAAAATTCTAATAATATTTTCATTTTTCTTTATAGGTATTTTTCATGCTTGTATTAGAAAGTATATTAGATATCTCAGAATGATATGTAGCGTTAAACATTTCTAACATCTAAAACAGTTAAGAGGCAGAAAGGTTGAAACAGGCACATAACCATGCTTACAAGCATCTCTGGGGAGAGGTAAGACTCAGATGACATCTCCAGGTCTTCATGGGGTTTAGCCGTAGGAGTGGGGTTGATGTGCCCTGACCCACTCAACTCAGTCACAGAGACACGAGCAGTCCCTGGGCGGGCACCCTGGGGCAAAGAGCTATGGAGGCAATTCATCTCTCCACAAATCTGTCTAAGAAAAACAATTTAAAGCGTTATATGCTATGTATTCTATTCGAAACGATTCCCTGACAGAAACATGCAAACAAACCCGAGAAAGTACATTGAAAGTAAAAAGTTTCCAAAAAGCTAGCATGCAAAGCTAATTAGGTTATAACCACCTGAACCGCCATGCCAACCCTAACTTGTTTACAATCATCATACAAATGAAAAAATAAAAGTTAAAGAGTTTTACCAGTACAATGTAAATAAAAAACACCAGGCTTTGCCCGTAACAAAAACATTACAGCAAATTCCACTTTGCAGCTGAGGAAAAAGTTTGGTTGACAACCGCAGGTCACTTCCTGGATACGACACCGAGACCCGCGGGGCTTTCTGGGAGATGTAGTCAAACTTGTAACAGGTAGTTGGAGCCGTCGTTTTAAGATATAATTAAACAAATCATTTGTTTTTTACAATAGCTGGACTAGTTAACAAATAGTGAGTAAAATTACTGACCAAAAAGTGAAGGGAAACAATCGCAAATTCCCTCAATAATATGTTATCCCTTATCCCAGACTGTGTAATGCTGCGTTTATGTGCTTCGTGATTTGTCAACACCAGGTGAATTTAATATATTGCGGACATAAATGCTAAAATAGAAAAATAGTGATGTATGGCTAAATCAACTCCACGCGCAAGTCCTTTCCAGAGTATTATACATATTAAAATTAAACATATTGTACATATATCATGTGTGATGGGATTGCTGAGGCATTTTCCGATGGTATTTTAAGGCATCCGTAACACGCATGGTAACAGGGCGGGTCTATGTTTGATAGAACTGGGCGTGGGCTCCACACTCGCCGATCCAGTCCTCGCCAAAAGCACATTGTTCAACACGGGCGCCTTTTACATTGAATTTGCGAGTAGCTTGTTTCATTTTGATTAACTGTAAATTCAAGAGCTCTGGGCGACATCACGGCACGGAGGACTGAAGACTGCCTGGAACGAGGCGAGAACACAGTGCTTTCTTGTTATAGCTAAGAGGCAACAGACTTGAAAGATTCCCTCCCTGTGGCAGACGAAACAAGGCGGCTGTGTGGCTAATTAGGGCTCGGTTTGTTGTAAGTGTGACTAACATTATTCTATTCAAAATGTGGATGTTACTGTCTTTTTTATGGTGTATTTTATTGCTGCAGAAGGCGGTCAACAGTTGATCAAAAACAGAAATATCTAGCACATTTTACGTACAAATTCACGTCGACAGTGCGCTTTTCCTGTTCCATCTATTAATATCCTTTAATGAGCTATTTATACACGCGTTATTCTTATCTTCCATTCTCCAGTCTCAGTTTTATAATGTTTTGTCAAACTATTTTTAGAGTTCAAAGTTGATGTACGGGAAATGACACGAAACGTACACTTTCAGATGTGCAAATGTATACAGCTAAAGATACGTTTTTCCCTGACTTGTGTTGTCTTGAGAAGACAGACTCAAGCTGCTGGCCACACAGACAGTAGGGTGACGCCCCGTCACAGTAAAAACTGAATGTATCACTGCGGAAGTTAGATTCCATTACAAAGCATTTGAAAAGCTGACTTGGAGCAGCTTCTTTCCTGGAAGCTTGAATAACTGTTTTATAAAGTTTCATGGTGGAAAAAACATCACTTCTTTTTGACAAGAGTCCCTAAAATTGTTCTTAGATAAACCAGACCCTTAAACTTTTGAGGCTAAAGAGGTGACAACAACATTTTTGCCAACCTTTTCTTGCATTCAGCTAGAACATTTTCAACAAATTATTATCAGCAATAGCAACATTTTTTTTTTGGGCATGGGGTAGGCACAAACCATAGACAATGGCTTGTCACCATCTGTGGTGGTGCTCCTCATTGACTTGGACATGAAATGTGGTTGTTGACATTGAAATAATACATTTACAAAATATGTTAATAGTTTACATTATAGTGGGTAAGTATGTGTCAAAATTACAATTATGGCAACATCTGAGAAACCGTAAGTTGTTCAGGGCATGCCTTAGTAGATTTATCTTGGACACAGAAACATTTTTTGATTTACATAATATTAATAATAATGGCTTAGATTTATATGGCACTTTTCAATGCCACAGGGTTTCTCGAAGTGCCACATGTTGAGTCCATTATTCATTCACACCACAAACACACACTAGCGGTGATGGAAGCATGGCTGCCATTGTGCGCCTACGGCCCCTCCAACCACCACCAAACACCAATCGCACATCCACATTCATTCATAGGCAATTAGGGTTAAGTGTCTTGCCCAGTGACACAACGACACCGATGACCCTCCGGTTGCAGGGCGAGCGCCTATACCCACTGCGGCCCCTATAATAATGTTTTATGCAGATAAGATTTAGAGGGTGTTGAAAGAATGAGTTGAAAACAGCTGGACACTTAGCTGCACCACTGATTGGAGGAGAGGACAAGGGCACTGATGAGTTTGGGGGTGTTGGGTGTCCAATGATAAGCCTAGTGCTCTGCTCTCTCTGGCTTTTGTGTGGAGGTCAGCTGGCCTTTTCATCTCTGCTGCTGCTGCCTCCACCGCTGCTCCCTGCACGATAAGCTAAAAGGATGACCCACTGTCCAAAAGGTCACATGTGGACTCTCTTACAGTCAGTCCTGGTTTAGGCATGAGTTTGTCTTTAGGCATGAGTTTGTCTTTGTTTTGATTTACAAGGTCTGAGTAATACATAAAGGAAGATATTTAGAGGCTTTTTCTTGCCAGATTAGAATTAATAGATACTGTAGAACTTATGATATAAAAAAAAAAGCATCCCAAAATATCGCATATATCGTAATACTTAACATTGTTATTGCATATAGGGAGAGCATCTAATATAGTGCTGCCTTAACTCAGTGCTTTTAAGTTGGTTCAAATTCTTATGACGCATATAGAAACCCAACCGTGCTTGTTTTGTTAGGTGATAATGTGAGAACAAAATTTTGAAATACTTTTGGTATTCCCCCTGCTTCCCTAGAATGCATTTGATCCCTTTTTGAAAACATCCAGTCTGTTTTCAGCGGTGTCATGGCCGCCGATCCGCATGCACTTCTGTTTGGATGCACTTTGGGGGGGATGATGTCATTGGGCAGCAGTGCAGGGAGGGGGTAGCAGGCTATCAAGGCTCTATGATGGGGCTTGGAGTCTCAGTATTGGGCTGTGATACCTCCCTAGAGAGGGTCTCCTTACCATCATCGCTCCATTAAAAATCTATTATCTCTGCAGTGGGCTTGTGGCTCTACCAACATGGATTCTTTAACCAATTAGACTGTATAATGGAGACCAAGACGCATGTTGGAAAAAGATGGCTTACTTTTTGTATGGTATTTATAGTTTTGTTTTTGTTTTGTTTTTAAGTTAGACATCTCACAAGCTTTTTTCTGTTCCTGTAAATCCACAGCTTCCTTTTACTGTCAAACCAAAGTTGGAGTTTATGGCAAAGTTCTTCTGCATGTTTTGTAATACATTACCAGTATAAATTTAGATTTTTATGCTGTTTTGGTGTGTGTGTGTGCAGACAGCCCGTGCTGAGTACTAAAGTAGACAACTTATAATAGACCAAAAACCAAGAGACACAAAGAGATTATCCCTCTTTGGGGTGTGCTGGGATATGAAAATCCTTAAAAGCCTTAACGACATCTTAAGACAACATCATGTTACTAATTAGGGTTGCAAAGGGGTGGAAAGTCTCCAGTAAATTTCCGGAAATTTTCCGGAAACTTTTCATGGGAAGTTAAGCTCGGGAATTTGGGGAATTTTCAAAAAGAAATTTACATATTTTTTATCAGAATATATGTAAAATT
>JAVQKG010017816.1:0-10958 GCA_036025885.1 Hypseleotris bucephala
CCGCAGTTGCGTTTGTGTCTCCGTTCCCATGGTGACAACCAATTGGTCAGTTATTTTAATCAATATCTATGATTGTAGGGCAGATATGGTGACTGTGGCTGCTATAGTGACTTAGCAAGGGGCACTGAAAGTCCAATGAAAGTCAATGGGAATTAGGCGCGATGGGGCCAACTGGAATTTCCTCTGCGGTCACGGCGGGTAGCGGCTAGCTGACTCCACCCATATATAGACTCAATGGTTGCACCTCATTAACAAGGGTCTCAGCTGTGAAGTAGGCTTGATTTTATTATTGTAAGTCACTGCTTATTGTGTCATTTTATACATTAACCATTCACAGTAATATGTGTGGGAGGCTTTAATATTACACAGAATGAACAAACAAAAATGTCTGTATGATGTTACAATAATTCTCTACAGTATATTCTGTCCAGGACATGTTCTGGTGCAACAGTACTATCTCATTGGATTAGATTTGGCCATTTCTCTCAAAATGCACATGGACTGTCCTGGTGCAGCATTGGTGTATTTCATCTGTGCAGTTGGAAAAACATGCAATAAATATGATATTATATACTGAGGCATCTACAGTATGTTACATTCTAACAAGTAAACATGATCATAATATATGCTCTGTCTCATTGTGATTCTTTTAAAATTACTTAATGCAGTTTCTCCGTGGATGAACCGGCACTATAGTATATTCGAGATGGCCCATAATTTTGTCAACCAAATGACTTTGAGATTCTATAATTTCATAATACATTCCAACAACAACATAGGTATTTTTCATTGAAGTACACTGCTAACTTACTTCAAATAACCTTCTTTCCAAATGTATACGACAAAGGTTGTAGCTATAACTAACCACTGTAAAAACCTCTGGAGGGCTGTACAATTTGAGAACATGGCCATAAGCCAGGTGCACAGTGTCCTGCCCTTGTATCCGACGCATTAAAATCATCACTAAAGCTAGAGCCAGACGACGCCTCAGTAATTGGGAGATTTTCACTTCATTTAGATGGAAGAAGCGATGCCGTGCAGTTATTTTTTACATTTTATGGCTTGTGTTAAATCATCTCTATTTACAAGTGAATGCGAGCATTGCGAAGTTGAATAACCTATTTAAATCAAAGAGCTCCAGGTGTGACGGCTTCGTTACAAGGTAAATACTGAGATATATACAGTGCTCTCAACCAAAACTGCTTCAACTTGGCCTCGGAGTCAAGGAGGATGAAACGTATTAGGCTGCGGTTTATAAATCAATACAACAACATCAATACATCCAGTTTATTAAAGCCCTTATGGGTCAGACATGGATTTTTCATGATTTTTGGAGTTTTACAAGAGATGCCCAGACAGTAAAGCATGAATGGTTCAAGTTAATGATGGGCTTGTAGTAACTTTTGATTGAAGTCAATACATCAAGATCATGGACTGTGGACTTTGACATTCCAAGCAAAAGGTTGATAATAAGTGAAAGACAAAGCTGGAGTAGGAAGAGGGAGATGTAGATTTTAATTCATGACAGGCTTTCTGTAACTTTTCATTGAATAAATAAAAACAGCGGACATTGCTGGATTGACACTCAGGTTTAAGACAAGGGGATGTTTTCTATAGATGTCTGGGGAGAGAGCATGAATGCTTCAAGTTAATGATGGATTTTCTTAACTTTAGTTTAGACAATGGTCTGTGGACTTTTATACTGAAGCATAAGTTAGAAGATAGACATTAAGTACAATAAAAGATGAAGGAGTACTTTCTGAAGATGTCTGGAGAGATGGAGAGTCAAAGCACTGATGCATGATTGGTTCCAATGATTGGTTGGCAGAACCTTTTACTGAAGTCAATAAATCAATATTAGACTAAATCAAAATATGTTAAAAATAAGACAGTAGACTATGGAGCTTTAACAACAATAATTATGGATTCAATTTATATTGCACTTTGCAAATCCCATTTCGAGTCTATTATTCACACCACAAACACACACTGGTACATACTGGTTGTATTAAGCTACTTGTGTAGCCACAGGTGCCCTGGAGCACCCTGACGGAAGCGTGGCTGCCAGTTTGAATCTGTATCTCCTCTGACTACTACCGAACGCCACCACATTCATTCATGTGGCAACCATAAGGTGAACTGACATTAACTGAGTGCTTTCTGGAGGTGTCTGGGGAGATGGAAGAACAAATTGCTATTACACAAAACAGACATAAATCATAATAGAAACCACTGATTATTTCCTCCATTTTTATAATCCTTTGTCAGAAATCCACAGAGCAAAGTTAAACAGTAACTCATCAGTCGGAGACTGGGGAGACAAGAGATAATAGAGCAATCAAAAGTTTTTATTTGAGGAAAATACGGGCCTTTGATTGTAAGTAATTGTGTTTCATAATGCAATCAGCCTGGTAATATTTAACATAGCAGTGAATGCTTTTGGAGTTGGTGGAGGATAGAGAAGAGAGTGCAACCCCAGGTGTGGAGTTGTGATTCTCATCCAACACTGTGATAAACAACAATGACTACACCCTGAGGCAGCTTAAGGGCAGAGACATGATCTGCATATTCACTATATACTGTAGAAACAGGTCCAGTAGTGGATTATATGGGTTTCTGTATTTGCCGTGCATGAGTGGTAGAGTTCATCAAAAGACACATGCATTATTTATACTGTATACTGCACGTGCATGTTGAAAATACCACTGTTAATCACAAACAAAAAGGAAGTGTGTACGTTTGAAATATCTACAATAGCCATTCAATACAAAACAGAGATAAAAAACAAAAGCAAGTCAAGTAGAAATACAAAACAGTATAGTATGGTCAAAAGTTGGACAGATGGATGTTTTATCTGGCAACATTTGTGCATGGCAACAGTCTTTCCTTCATCTAAATGCTGTTCAGTGTATATAACTAAGAATACACCGTCCATATATTAAAAAAAAAAACTTTGGAACATGTTTGAACAATGTGATATAATAAAACAGTTTTGGATTATTATGAATATTCCTATATATAATCAGTTTGTGAGCAGTTTCCTCTGACAAGTAAAAACTGCATCTACTGTATTTTTCTTATAAATCTAATATACACGTTGTTTAAACTCAAATGTACATTCCACATCAACTAAAGAATTTTGCTCAATATTCATAACTATAAGATTTCTAGTAAAAATCCCTTGATAAATGCCAAACATGCATTCTTTGATTTGAAGGGCTCTGTGCATACTCAGTGTAAATATGTTGTAGTTATGGCATAATGTTCCAATGATGAATGTAAACCTTTTATCTACTCCACATTACTTCCTGTGTGGGTGTATATATATACTGTATCTATATGGCTGCATATACGTTGTTGCCATAGTACTGAGAGTAAATAAGTAAAGCTGACGCAAGTTCGGCCATTAAAATTTCTCTCTTGTTTCCTGCAACTCTATCGTTTTTCCTGACAGCTGATCTCTTTACTTACAACTCAGTCATCACTCAACAGCCCCATCACAATCTATCGGCAGAATACTACTTTTAAGATATTTTGATTAATTAATATTGATATAGATTACTGCAAAACATAGCGGGTCTCTTGTATGCAAAATGAATAATTTGTTGACGTTACCTCTATAAAGCAGCCACTAACTACTGTTAACTATTTGGCTTGTGAGCTGGGGCTTTGTTAAGAGAAAGTGCTAACTCTAACAATATAAATTTACAACACGATTTTTCAATTGTAATTTTTTTTTTACAAATCCATGCTCCGTTGCTGATTTCTGAACTTTCTTTACATTTTTTAACACAGGCACTGATGACATGAAATTTCATGAGACTACTGTGATTGACTTCTACTTTATAATTTCACATTTCTTGTTAACGTTTATATTCATAGACCTAACTTGCGCCGATGTGTGCTCAGAAAACTGTTTTTACTGCATTAGAATCAAATTATCATCTACGGTCAATTGCATTATTATTCAGACGCAGAAGTTAATCAAACAGCGTGCCGTAAAATGCAGACTATTTCTCATATGGTAGGGTGCTGTTGCCTTTTATGTATTGCACCTCATTTGCACATACGATATATTATATTCATTGGAGCGGTCGGGTGGTACGCCGCAGAGATTAATAGGATGCTTTATTTTAAATGAAAATGCTTATTAGTGCTGATACTTCCCAGGGTGCTCAGCAAAAGTAATTTTTCATCAGATGGTCTAAACATTCAGCAGCTGGGGGTGCACGGAAATATAGTGAATTCCAATGGAGGTCTTTGTAAAGTTAAATTCCAGTCTTTTCCCCTATCACCACCTTAAAAGCAGAACTGTCTCAAACCCTGTTGCTAGCCTATAACTACATCCAAGGCAGAATTTGTTTTTACCATGCCCCACCACTACCTCAGCAGCAGAACAATCTCCCTCTCCTCAGCTCCATTGCCACCACCTAATTCTCTTACATCACCACATTAGAATAAAAAATTCATCCAAAAGTACTCCATCACTACCTGAGGAACAGTACCATGTCAATCTTCCCCATCACCAACTCGGTAGCAGAACCATCTCACTCTCCTCTGCCCCATCACGACCTCAGCACTATTTAATTAGAATTAATAGCATGCTTTTCCTTAGGTTACTGCTGATACTTCTGGGAGCTTTTTTATCTAATGGTCTAAACATTGAGCAGCTGGGAGTCCATGGTAGTTTATCAGACACCATTGGAGGTCTATGTAAAGTTTATTTCTAGTTTATAAAAATAAAAAATCATTTCTGCATTCATTGTCAGATGGTGTCCCACTGCTCAGGACAGAACAGCCACATGATATCAGATTGGACATGCTGACCTTTTAATACATGGAGGCCTGGTGACATTTGGAGCTTTTTAAACTTGTTAGGTCGATGCATTGTGGGGTGGTGACAGTGTTTCACCTTTAACCATGAAGCCATTGATTTTGGGGGAAATGGGCTGACAGCTATTAATGCATTTTAGCAGACGCTGTTTTCCAAGTAGTCAAAACACTGTCATCTTAGCATGGCATAAACTCCCTGCTTCCGCCTTGAACAACATGTGGAGCTTTTCTTAGAAGATGAGTATTAATTTTCTTTTCTTTTGTCTTTTGTCAGATTGTGAATGCCTACTACAGCAATTATGGGCCTTAGATGGGCAAAGGGCATACTCCAACTTAGGCAGTTAGTCATAGGTCTGAGAATACAATCTTATTACTCAGTGGCAGAACACCAGTCAGCCTTTTTGTGACTGGAGTGACTGGAGACTGGAACTATATGGGCAACCAGGTGAATGGGCCAAGACTCGCAGGGCTCACACAAAAACATACAAAACAATGACCTACAACCATTCACTATCACATTCACCTACTATATTAATTCAGAATCACCACCTTGAATAGCAGGTAGAAATACCCAGTGAGAAGCCAATGCAGAGAGGACATGCATGGTCCATTTAAACATAGGGGTTGGGTGCCAGAGAATCAATCCCACAACCACCTTCCTAATAGGCAGGAGCATTAACCTATGTGTCATTTTAAAATGTAAATATACAACGGTTACTAAAGAAATTGAATTCTATATATGTATATATGTAGCGAATCTGGGCATGTAGCGACCAAGGAAAGTGAATACATTTCCCTCTAGTTCATTGAGCATGTAATTGGGAGACTCATGCTGGGTGCTGTGGTTTATTTCTTCACTTCCAGGTATGGTGCTGCAGGTGCAGGCGCTGAAGCATGGAGCCCATTTAAAAATGTTTACACGGCTCATTGGATTGTACCTCTCCATGCATTGCATTGCAAACTATTACATTATAATTCAATTAAATGTTAGATTATATTTGACTCAAAGTTTGAATCTTAAATGGTTTGATCTGCAATTGCAACTGTGTTTGCTCATCACAGAGAAACTTGTTATATGTGCAATATTCATAGTAACTATACAGTGGTAAATATGAGAGTCTTTATGTTATTAGCTGCAGTGTGAGAACGCAAGCGGACAAACACACACAGGCTTTTTAAAGAAGCAAGAGGAAAGAAAATGAATTGAACTCTACTCTACACTTGTTACTTTCATATAATATATATAAAATAAAAATCCTTAACATTGACAATAGTCCAAAACATGTATTTGTTCCTCCAACAATAATTACCATGTTCTATTGTGTAAAGCTAAGACTACAGTAACTTTTTTGTTGATACTTTACGTACTACTTTTATGTTCAATTTGTGTCTCTCCACTTTCCACAACATCATAAATTGGTATGATTGCTTTATAGAACCCTATAGATAGTCAAGGAAGTATGAGCAGCCACTCCAGGCATGTTTGGTCAGTTACCGCTACAGTCTCTGGAAGAAAATCCCTGTTCACACAGCTGCTTCCAATTGATTTGAGCCCAAGTGGAGTTAGGTACAAGACAGGATCCTGGTGTGACCCGAGCTGAGGGTTCATCCATGTTTCTATCCCAGCATTGTCCCAAATATTCCACCGTATCCGATAAGACACAGGCACCCGATACTGCAGACTGCCCTAAGCCTCTTACAACTGTAGTGGGAGGATTGCTAACAAGATCTACAATGTCACAATTTTCAATTTGTATTTTGGAACACAGAGGTGAGTAGATTTTTTAATTGTTACTTCACAATAATATTACATAAAAAAATAATCAGCCAAATAATTACTCGAGTAAGAATAGAAAAGTAGGTTGTGGCCAATTATTGGGCTGACAGATTGCATGTCCTCCTTGTGTTATGTATGCTCTTTCTAGAGTTTTTGTCCAACAATTGTAAGCTACATGTTACAAGCATTGGACAATCTAAACTGGTCTTAGTAAACAAATGAGACAGCAGCACTGAGAAAGAAAATGTAACCTAAATCTTTACAGAACATTATTTAAAGTCTACGTAAAAACACAAATGAATGCCTAGATATTGTATGTGCACAGCAACATCATATACAAATATATAGTATCCACCAATGTTCTTTAGGAAAACAAATCTCAGCAAGCATGCAGCCTGAAGTGGAAGAGTGAAGCTGGATATCTGTGGGTGTTACACTGAGAACTGTTGCTCTACTTACCAACTGTGCAGTAATATTTATGAAAACTCTTTCTTTGTCTCAATTTACTTAAGTAGTAGTAGTCCAACTAAATGATGTATATTCAACTCACTATTTCACATTTGAAGATGCTATACTTTTTGCATTAGCTTATTGCAAAAAAAAAATATTAGCTTTAAAAGACACATTCTAGATTTAGTGTACAGTGTGGACCATGGAGCTAGTTTATCTCCAAAGCAGAAATATAGTGTTATCTAAGGATCACTTGAGGCTGAAGCTCCTACCACTCTGAGATCTCCCCGTCGGGCAGATCTAAAAACTGCCCTTTGGCTTCTATGACAAATGGACAACACAGCAGACACCAGCAATCTATTTATACATGTCAAATAGCATCACGAGAATTGTGCATATTACATAATATTTCTAAATGTATATATTATTTACATATTATATAAAAGGCAGTGCAATATCAAATCACTATGGAAATGGAATCACAGACCTCCGCCAAGGCATTGTCCCAAACCTTCCATTTTGTGCCCAGAAAAGGAATATTTTGTATTAGTAGTTTGTATTTCCAGGATCTCATAGAAAATACATAAAATTTGTTTTTAGCTTTTGCTGAAAAAAAACTTTGCAATGATGAAGCAATGAAGTTGCAATCACAAACAGCAGCCAAACATATATATGTATGAGATGACGCATTAAACAAAATTACCTGCCTAGACATCGGATGTAAATTTAGACTGCATTCCTAAAAGAACTCAAATTGAACACCAACACAAAACCCAATCTGGGTTTTTCTATCCTCCGCAGCAGTGAAAACGTGTTTGGATGTTTCCGACAGAAAGAGGGGAATTTGGTGTTTGGCTGCTGTTTTTCAAATACTTTGTTTTTGTTGCTCCTCTCTTTCTATTTGTCACAGAGCACACAGCACCACAGCTCATGTTTACCAAGGAAAAACTTGCAGTGGAGAAGCACCAACATCTAACACCACTTTGACAAAACGTGTTACTTTCTGCTTTAAGACCAACATTTTCATTTCCTCTGTCCTGCAAAACTGTCCAACACTGTGGACACTACAACATACATCAGATACTTGTCTGTATTTAGCACTTACAAAAAGGCTTTTAGAAAATTTGGAGAGAGAACAACTGGCAAGATATTTTCATAGATTTTTCTTTTTAGTAGAATGCATTTTTCACATCTTTGCTTATCTGTTGGATATTTTCAGACTAGATCTGGGAGTTTTTCATGGCTGACATTCAAAAGCATATCTATAAACAATAGGTAAATACAAAAATGGCTTTATTGTGAATCATTGTGGGAGTTAACCACCGTCTTTCCAAATAACATTGAGGGGACAAGAGAAAACAAATATACAGTAAGTATCTATACTCGATTCAAAACTTTAGTAAATTTAACATGAGTTAGTTGAGTAAACAGTAGAGCTACATATTGCTCAATGACAATGCAACCAACTTCTGTCTACATGTTTTCTGTCTGCAGGGCCATAGCTGCTGGGGTAGGAAGGCTCTTTGCCACCCACAATTCCAAATAGTAAAGAAAGCCATGAATAAATTTTGGGCATAAACGTGAAAACTGACCTGATATGAACCAAGTGTGGATATTTTTACTGGTTTTGGGATGACAAGCACAGAGAAAGCATGAGGAGGTAAGACTTCCACTAAGGCAGCACTGCAGTTGGGCTCAGATTGCTTCCATTACCCCTGGATTGTCTCTATTCATGTGAGGCCTGCTTTTCAATGCAACCTGCTCATTCTAAGTCTGTTTTTTTGGCAAAACACTTTTTTTTTGTTTCAAACTATCACATATATCCTGTTTTTCCTCAACTTCAAGAAGCTGTTGCATAGTATTTTGCCAGAATAGGGATGTCTTTGTGTTTTGGGAATTGAACGTTTGTCTGCCAAAGAGTTTCATTTATATTCAAAGCAGTCGTAAGGCTTTGCTATATGTTTTTGTGACAAACAAAGAAACTTGTACTTTTACTTTGAGTTAAAATCTTACAAAGGCAGCTTCAAGTTATTTTTGCCTGCAATGGTGAGTTCAGACAGATAGAAAATTCAGTTCTTGTTTTTCTATGTTTTACCCTCAAGCTGTCAGCATCCTTGAATCTTGTCCTTTGTGATTTACAGAAAATAGCAGAAGATATAGGAATGTCACTACATCTTTTTATATGTAAATTACAAGGACAGGAAGAAATGCATGTAGGAAATACAGGTGTGACTGAAAAAGATTTGGGTCAATCCAGTACAATTTTTTTTTTTTTTTTCCGACTGTGAAATGTGTGATCCCAACCAGAATGTGTCAAAATCAAAATGTCTCTTTACCCTTGTGAGATACATTTTCGGAACCACAAGCACAAGAAAGATCCATGCACTCTCAAAAATAAAGTGACCACTTTGAAGTCTTGAAGTCTAACATTGTGGGTACACATTATGTACCTCAAAGTCCAATAAACAACATCCTGTACCTTTGGGATCAATAGTGAACCCTGTGGGATACATTTATTAACACTTTACTGGTACATTTACATAGCTTTGTATTATTTGAGCTCATTAATGTACCTTTGTACCATTCAAATGATACACATACGTAACAACATTGAATCACAGAGGGTACAATGATCTAGATTTGTACCTATAAGTTCAACAATGATCTCATAATGTACCCCCATTTATGATTTGAGTACAAATTTGTACCATTGCAAGACTCAGAGTCAATGCCTTGGCCGAGGTCTTTGCTTTATGCTTGCTATCTATGTTATTTCTGCTTTGCACCATTTTAAAAACAGAATTAAAATTCAATCTAGGAAGTTGCAGGAAGGTTTTCAGCATATTTATAGAGTAGTATTTTGATAGTGGCTGAGATACATAGCACAAACGCAGGGTCACCGGGACACTGCTCTAAGATAGATGGTAAAGGTCCTGGCTCACAGACTCTTAATATCTCTATTGCTTCACAGGTCACAGGGAGAAGGCCACGTACATCAAAGCAATGATCGTTCTCATTACAACCACTGTCTCGCCTGCCTGCCTGCCTGCCCGCTGCACGGATAAATATGTCAATATTACAGCCCGTGACTGGACGCTACATCCTCAGCAGCAAGAGCAAAGGGGTTAGAAGGAGAAGCAGAGGAGACGGGTCACATAAAAATAAAAATGATGTTTCTGTATTGCATTTCTAGCCGACCAGTCCTGGAGCATAGATATTGAGAATCTACTGAATGTATGGACAGCAGTTGTGGTTTGATTGTACAAATACATCTGGGAGATAAACACACTTGAATAATATAAACAATCTTTACTTCCTTTGCCTTCTGCACATATCAAGAGTAAATGTGTTTTGCTTAACAGAGCAGAAGGAGAGAGGCCGTGGGATTTTGTGAACCTACATCACAATCTGTTTATGTTTGTGTTGTTACAGCAAACTTCACCACTCTGTGACACACTAGAGTGGTCTGGTAGGATGACACTGGCCTGCCCCCTTACTATTTGACATTTTAACTGCTTCTTTTATGGTAGAATGTGACTCAACTATGTCCTTTATGCAATTGTTTTATTTAATCTAAAGGGGAAGGGAGATCATGGCATTAAAGTACTCATTTTGATAATAGCAGCTAAAAAAAGAAAAAAAAGATTCCTCTTTCCTTTTCCCCCGGATTCACAACACAGCCTATAACTATTGCTGTTTTCCCCTCCCCCCCCCCCCTTTTTTGTAGTTTCTTTTGTTGATTTTTTTTATTGTAGCTCTGGCTAGGCAAGGATTTCTGGATCAACTGAAAATAGACTCATTTGATGTTTTTATCTTACTGAGAATTATGAGCAGAGGAATGGCAGATTATATGTTAACTACAAACTACAGAACAGGATGCTAATAAAGGTATTCAAAT
>JAVQKG010017850.1:0-11234 GCA_036025885.1 Hypseleotris bucephala
AAAGTTAATACCTTGTACTGCCCCCTTTGGCAAGTATCACAGCTTGTAAACGCTTTTTGTAGCCAGCTAAGAGTCTTTCAATTCTTGTTTGAGGTATCTTCACCCATTCTTCCTTACAAAAGTCTTTTTACCTGGGGTACCCAAACTTTCGATCCCCACTGTACATTCAGATGGCAGTAATAAATAAGTACGTTGATAAATAAGTATAAACGAAAACGAGTAACATTTAATTTTGCATGTTTTGACGTTTATGTGACAAGCTTTACCACACTAGTTTCAGCAATTCCATAAGTCTGTCCCCTCTTATTGTGCAGACATCTGGGGCAGGAGAGGAGATCCACTTTAAGTCTCTGGACGAACTCATCCGCCATTACAAACGAAAGAACCAGGGTTTAGTGATGCACCTTAGACATTCGGTGAAGAGGAAGACTGCCCTGCTCATCCAAGCCACAACTCAGTTCCACCGGAGTTCTTCTGACGAGAGCGTGCTTCAGCCAGGACCAGAAGTACACCAGAGAGGATCATCTGGGGTCAGCACGCACCATAGAAGACAGTCAGAAATGAGCCTGCATCAGCTAACATTGGAGGAACATCCAAGAGAAACCCATGGCAGAGGAGCAGAACCAGCACACAGCCAGCCCCCGACAGAACACGAGGAGGTGGAATATGAGAGTAAGTAGAAGCAAGGTTGTCCAAGATTGAAGGTTCATACTAGGGATGCACCGATACTGATACTGGATTGGATATTGGTGCCAATCCAGACCTATCAACTGGATTGGTGGATCGGTAAATGTGACTGATACTGGAACCGATACCGTTTGTTATACTTTTTCCTAATTATGAGAAGATAAATAAAGTGTCAAATGACATTATATTACAGTGTAACTGAAAAATGGCAAAAGTTAGACATTTTTAGGACCATCTCGTAGTTCTATCATATTTTGGTTTAATATTTTTTGATAATACCATGCCTTTATTTTTTGCATTAGTATCGGTGGATATCGAACGATTTACAAAGATTTACAAAGATCTACAAAGATCTACAAAGCCCAATTATCAGGATCTAGACTGGTGGCAAAATCTCAAAAAGGCTCTAGAAATTACTTTTGTGGGGACAAAATGTTAGCAGGTGTCATCCATGTTTTTATGTTAATATAGGATGTTCTTCACATATTTAGGGTGGATGACACTTGATTTAAGCCTTTCTTTACTTTTTATTGACAAAACAAGACAAACGCCATTACCGAAAGTGTTTTGATTGAAAGTGATTATCTTCAAAACCAGACAAGTCATCCTCACCATATGTGTAGTTTAACATAACATTGACACATACCAAAGTATAGATCAATTGGTTTATGTATGAGCAAAATGTGAGAATTTGAAGTTTACAATGGACGCCAATTTGCACTAAAAATGACAAACATCACATCACACACCGGGGGCCAGCCCCATCATTGATTGCACCTATGGCCTCAGTTATACATATAAAACTTCCCCAACCTGTTGGCTTTAGTTTAAGCCCACCATCACCTCTGTATCATGAACAGATCATTTGCTATAGCAGGAAATCTGTCCTAAAGTCCAAATCGGAGCTGTAGAATTCTCATTCATTTGCATTGTAAAAGGCTTATGATTTTAGTAAGACAATACCACTTAACCTTGTTGGATCTGTTTAATATTTGGTACAACTGAAGTGCATACATGAACTATCATGGCTGTAAAACTGTGTGCTTGTATCTACTTTAGTTTGTCTGATTGGTGGGTTTAAATAAGTGGGCGTGGCCAAGATCAGTGACGGATGCTGATGAAGACATTATAATAGCCATGTTTGAGCTATTTTTGAAATTTAAATGTCATTTTAGGGTCTTAATCACATATTGTGGTGTCTGTAGAGAACTTTTTTTTTAGTATTTTCATTGTTACTGTTTTGTATTTAACCAATTCAATTTATAAACATAGATATGGAATCACTGTAACAGTATCCTTATCTTACAGCTTTCACAGTACTTTTTTTTTAATCCTTTGTAAAAGACTGTTGCATTTTACACCCTGGACTTAACTTTTTACAGAACCCAGTATGAACCCAGTGTAAACCCAGTCCAAAGCCAGTCTGAAGCAGCTTAAACTCAGTCTAGACCCAAATTACAACAGGTTATAACCAGTCTGCAGCCCATAGTATAAACCAGCCAAAAACCTACGCAGTTAGTTACAACCCAGTCTGAGTTCATTCTAACCCAGTCTGAGACCAGTCTAACTAAGGCCCTTTTCACACTGGCTCTGTTTAGATCGACCCAAGGTAACTTTCGACCTGAGCACGGTGCGCCTGGGTCAGTCTGAACACAACAGCCGCACTAAGGGGCGCACTAAACGGTCAATCCGAAAGCGCTTGAAAGAGGTGGTCTTGGAGCGGCTCTACTCGCACTCTGGAGAGGTGCGTCTGTGGTGTGAAATCAAGACACATCGCGCCAACCCATTTATGTGGCGCTCCCCCTTGGGAAGTCAGTGTGTTTGTCCGCTCTCCTCTCTCCTTTACAGCCTGGTTGTCATGGAAATAAGTTCGGCTGTCAGCTGATCACATGACTTATGGAGCAGTGTTTGGGGCAAACGCATTTGAACATAAGTCGAACTGACACAAAAGTAAACACAACCATCTAGTCCGCACTGAGGCCGCACCACGAAGTGCACCAACATATGTGAAAATGGGGGTAAGTCTGAGACCAGTCTAACCCAGTCTGAGACAAGTCTAACTAAGTCTGAGACCAGTCTAACTAAGGGTGTATTCACACCAGGAAAGTCCTTTGGTCCACTTAAAAGCGGACTTTATTTTTTTTCATGCGTTTCGCTTTCATTGTGCTTTTTGCAAGTGAACTATACGTTTCCTGTGTTTGTTTCGGATCGAGACCGGTTCATATACACACCAGGAGCGAACGGCACCAAAAAGTGGGTCTCGGACATCAGTAAGTACACAATGTGTTTATATTAAGATATTCAATCAAATTACTATTTAGAAGTTAAAATATAGACCACAAATTTTAAAAGGTCTCTACAGACACCACAATATGTGATTAAGACCCTAAGATCACTAAGATCATTAAATTTCAAAAATAGCTCAAAAGTTGTGGCTAATATAGGCTGGGTTCCATTTGACCATCTTAGCCCTCTGTCTTAGCCCCTGGTTTGCGCGTTCATGAGAACGAAGCTTCTTCGGACGAAGCTTTTCCAGATGCAGACTTCAGACGAAGGGGTAGGAGGAGCTTCGTGAGTTTTGCAAAGTTGACCAACATGGCGGCAGCAAAGCGGAACAACGGAGTCGCACAAATGTAAGACATATAAACATTTTGCATCTGTTACTGGCATATGAGATCTGTTTTTGAGTTTCGTATAACTTGTGGTCACGTATGTACGGCGTATGTACCTATATTGTTGCTTTTTCGAATGTTTGTATCAACATAGACGTTTTTCATCAAATAAACGTTCGATACAGTGCTAGATTATAATTTTATTGCTTTTATTTATATATATCTTGTATATACGCACAATATTTTTTTGTACACTACAAATGCATTAACGTAGTTACGTTTGTCATTAAATAATAGTTTGATACAACACTAGTTTACCATTTTATTACTCTTGTGGTATATATACGCACAATATAGTTCATATTGGCTATCTAAAATGTAGGATTTGATGTTTTTACTGCATGCAGTAACACGTGTTTTTGTACACAACAAACGTTTCAACGTAGCTACGTTTGTTATCAAATAATAGTTTTAAACAGCACTATTTTGCACATATACGCAATATTATGGTTTAAAATCAATGTATTGTATACAGGACTAATGTGTGTCTGTACATAGGGTCAGTGGAAGACTCAAGATAATGGGCAGAAAACTAGGAGAAATTCCCTAATCAAAATTCAGCGCGAAGCAGCAGTGGGAGTATGTTTTTCTAATATTTCTTTCATTACACATACCCATATAAACCAATAACAACCTTTTTCTTTATTTTTAAGGACTTTCATCAAAGAAATAAGACTGGAGGGAAGGGTGACCCCGCAGAAGGTCTCCAAGAAGTGGGAAAGTCTTAAAAAAAAAATCTGTTTGGGATTGGGCCTTAGTCTCTCACCTCTACGATGTCTGAGTTGGTGCGACTCTCATGGGGCTCGTTGTATTCAGTATACTTGAGCAGTACTTTGTCCATGTCGGTGCTGGCGTACTGGAACAGCTTGTTAGAACTGTTGAAGATGATGAGTGCGATCTCACAGTCACACAGTACACTCAGCTCATAGGCCTTCTTCATCAGACCAAACTTCCTCTTAGTGAACGTAACCTGGAGAACACACAAGACAGGGTTGATATTTAATAAAGGGGTAGCATCAAGTATCAAGCATCAGTGTGGAGATGGTCACAACAGAGTGCTTGCTTAGAGTAACTTTTTTTATAATAAATTGTACTTTTAAGAATAGTTTTAATATACCATACCTTTTACCTTCTTAATTTAAAGTAAACAGTACTTGGGTTTCTACCTCTGTATGGGATTGAGGTATAGCTTTTTTTAAATACAGCAATTAGCTTTTTTTGTCTGACTGCAACAAAACTACAAAAAACAAATGACATTATTGTTACACCGTACTTTTGACTAAATATTTGGATGCATACCTTTTACTTTTACTTGATTGACATTATTGCACAGTAACAGTACCTTTACTTAAATGTATACGAACAATCGCGATGACGTCACTCCCGGGAGTCAGTAGGCTCTGGTAGGCAGAAAAACGAGACGCAAAGGGAACATACGGCTTGTGTTGGGGTGAATTGTGCCTACATCTATGGGTCTACTACAAAACAGTCATTAGGGTCAAGCTATATGAGCCAACCCTAAACCCCTTTTCTGTATCTTAAATTTATTTTTTGTTTTTCAGGTTTGATCACTATGATTTACACACTCGAGCTAACAAGGTCAAGCATATTACGTTCTTGAATTTCGTTTTAATGTAATTTTCTTGACATCATATTCACCATCGCTATATTCTGAGTTCATAACAGTGTTACTGTGGTGTTAACTAGCCTGTTATTATTCTTATGTTTTTTGATCTCTTAGTAATAGGAGTTGCCGTGGCTAGAACTGTGCAGTTGTATTTTTTGCAGAACACGTTTACTTTATATTTTTAGTAAGAGTCACATATTTAGCCTGTATTTCATTCTAATCAGTGCCACTTGTGTCATTATTTAGTTCTAGTTTAGCCTCGGAGAAGCAGCTTAACACCGCTAGCCCAGAGAGGTCTGATTACGCTGCTCTTGTTGAAAATACAAGCCTCATCTACGTTCAAGCACTGATCTCTGTATACCAACGACATCACTCGGAGATATACCTGTTAAAATTAACCTACTTGACCTACTTCTATATTTTTTCGGCAATAAAAAATGAAATAGTACGATCTATAAGGCTATTTTAGAACACATTAACAATCTCACTGACGCTGGCACCATGATGTAGAGTTGCTAACAGACGAAAAGTGATGCCAGTAGTTATTATAAACTTTTGTAAGAGTATACATATTTCTGATTATATCAAACGGAGTCTACAAAAATCTAAATCATAAACTTCTTAACAAACGCAATGTGGATCACTTCACCGATAAAACGCATAGCACTTCACTCGCTTTCTGCCTACCAGACTGTGCGTGCGCCCTGAAAACACTGGAAGTAAACAATAACAGCAATCGCTCGTATTGGCTAATTGCCCCACCTCTGAGTGTAGTTGGACAAAAACAGTTTATAATGCTCTCATCTAAATTCTTTGAGAAGTGTCCTATATTTTATACTTCTAGATGACACTTAATCCCATACAAAGCTCTCTTAAATTCTATCATGTCAAGTGCAGCCTAATGCAAAACAATAGTCCAATTATTGACCCATTCATTCGGATTCTACAAAGTGACTGTTGCCAAGGTGACTGATAACAAGATCAAGATCTCCTGTCCAAACCAGTCTGCTTAGCCCTGCAGAGGTCAGAGGCAGCATGCTGAGTCAGAGTACTGCGGTCCGTACATTTATGAAGGGTTATTATGTTTGCATGTATGTATGGATTATTGTTGATGTTTTCTAGTGATGCACCGATCCAGCTTTTTCAGTCCCGATACCGATTCCGATATTTGGGCTTTGTGGATCAACCGATACCCGATATTCACCGATACTAATGATAAAACTAAAGGCATGGTATTATAAAAAAATATTAAACCAAAATATGATAGATCTAAGACAAGATAATCCTAAAAATGTCTAACCTTTGTCATTTTTGTGTTACAGTGTAATATAATGTCATTTGCCATTTTATTTATTTGCTCTATTCGGAAAAAGTATAATAAATGATCGGTTCCAGTATCGGCCACATTTAGCGATCCAGCTAAAAGGCCTGGTTCGGCACCGATTTCCGATCCGGTATCGGTATCGGTGCATACCTACTATTTTCTCATCTGAAATATTTTGTTTAGTTTTTCTGTTGTAGTAATCCTGTATTTGTCTGTCTTGTAAGTAACCTGCCAAGGGACTATATTAGCTGTATGCTAACTTCGGCACATTTAAACTGTATTTTGCACTTTGTCTTACTAATGTGTCCCTTTAAATAAATAAATAAAGTAAAATATGCTGAGGCTTTGACCTTCTCAAGAGTTTGGTTTTACTTTTCCATGTAAACAAATGCGGTAACAAAACCGCACCCTGATACAAATTTCAATTGTTTACATTGGTAGCTGAAGAGGACATCTAACCTAATCTAAGTGTTGTTAAGTGAAAGCAAAAGGGTCTAAACTTGGTCTAAACTTGCAAGAAGGTCCTGGGTTCGATTCTTAGTCCAGAAAGCATGTCCCTTTGATGTGGCTTTTGCACATTAGGCTAAATATTCACCGAGGTGCATCCTGACCAAGATACTGGCTAAACTCAAATAGCCTTAAACTAAATCAAGAGAAAACTAAGAGCAAACCAGGGCTAAATGGAAACAACTAAAACCAGATCAGGAATAATTCAGGACTAAACCAGGTTAACCCTGTATAAACCTGAACTTAATCAAACTTCACATGATATTATTCCCTTCATCTTATATTGGTCATAAATTCTGCCGCACCTTCAATCTTTCCTCTACTTCTATATTTCCAACTGACAGATCACCAAGCAGCCCAGTGCGTCCAGGTCCGACAGGCCTGCTTACCCCTCCAGAGGTCAGGGGAGTCAGCATGCTGAGTCATAACCATGGCTCTATTAGGAGGGGCCCATACATTACTGTGGCCCCTGACTCCATATTCTCCATATACAGAAAGCCTATCTGTGTAATGCAGCATAAGCCTTGTAACCCGAGCCCTCTGATGGGACTGGAAGGTCATACATCACTTGGACTGTTATGTTAGCCTCTCTCGCCCTACAAAGTGACTTTCTGTCTTGTAGCTAAAGCCTATATGCGGTCAGCTCACACGTGTTATTATGTTACAGCAGGCTCTTTACAGTATAGGCTACAATCAAAGGGGAAAACCGCCCGTGTATGAAAGGGATGTAAGGTATTTTGGGATGAAGAAAAAAAAGGATAGTACATTCGGGGATGGCCAGCATGTTTTTTGAGGTGAAAGTGTTTACAGCTATACATTACAATATGGGTATTAAAGGTGTAGTGTGCAACTTTCATAAAAAAAATAAAAAACAAAAGTGTTACATTTTACAGAGCCCTTAACAACATTGTCTCTACCTCAAGTACAATGCAATACACTGTAACATATAGTAAATAATGTTGTACCTAACCTTAACCACTATGTAGGTACAATGTACTTGCATGTTATTACAGTTTATTAAACAGTGTATTGCATTGTGTTTAATGAGGTGGATAAAATAATAATAATAATGCTTATATAGCTCTTTTCTCGACGCTTTACAATTTTTCCTGCATTATTCATTCACTCCCAGTCATTCTTTGTGGCGAAAGCGTGGCTGCCATTTTGCGCCTACGGCCCCTCCTGACCACTAGTCATACAGTCACACTAACACTTGGGCAATGCTATGCTTCGAATGTAGTCTATAGTAGTCTATAGTTCCATTCTTAGGCAATGCGGGTTAAGTGACACAACGACAACATGTGCTCGGGACGGGATTCGAACTGGCTACTCTCCGGTTGCAGGGCGAACGCCTTACCCACTACGCCACTGCCGCCCCAAAATGCAGTTAGGACTATGTAAAATAAAGTGTGATGAAATGAGATGTGACAAAATCATATCAAATCTCTACAGCAACATAAAATTTCAGTTTATGGGACTGACCAATAGTAGTAGTCCAGTGTAACTTTAATCCAGAGACATCCAAGTTAAATGCCCCTAATTAAAAATAATGTAGTGTAATGTGGTTGTCTGTCACTATGCAACTAACTGACCATTGTCCAAGATTGACCCTACCCAAGGCCCAAAGATGCTAGTATAGGCTGCAAATACTTACAAGTAGAAGTAATTTTAACAATACAGAAGTGTATGTTCCGACCAGCGAAAACCACCTCTTATTCAAAACTATGCTTCGAATGTAGTCTATAGTTCCATTTTTGATTATGATATTTACAAAGTTAATAAACAATTCAGAATTCTACCCAAGCTCATACCAAAAATATAATATATTTTATAACTCAAAGCCCAGTCAAAAATGAATGATTGCTTTGAAGATGCTATTTAGTTCAGATATCAGGGTCCTTTCAAGGCAAATTGCATAAGAAATCTTCATAACATAATTTCCTTCTTCATAATAGTTCAGCATATTTTCAATACACAGCTCCCTGTCCTTGTGTACTGTATGTGACTCAGTGTTATTCAGCCTAACCACAAACCAAAGATGAGATGATGTAAATGGCATTGGCTAAAGAAAATAAGTAGTTCATAAAGTTTACTGCTAAAACCTCCCTACACTGAAAAACCATGAGTCACCTAACCACCTCAGGAGCTTTGGATAACATGACTATATTAAGATCAACAGTGAACTAAGTAGATTTAGACCTGGTTAAGACAAGATTTAGTTCCCGTTTAGTCCTAGTTACACCCTGGTTTAGTCCTGTTTTGGTCCAGTTTTGAAATTAGTAAACTAGACATGGTAGTGTTAATTTTGACAGCAGATTTTTGATAAAAATGTTATTTAGTTTTAGTCAAGATTTAGTCATCTATTAAAGTTAAAAAATGTTGTTGAAAACTATTTGCCAACAAAATTAATACTGTATGGCACAAGATATGGAATTTCTGAAAATCCCACTCCTAGAAAGCTTTTAAATTCATTGCGTAGAATATTTAAAAATACATACAAATTGTAATAGTAAAAATGACCGTGGTGGTTCTGTAGATTTTTTTGGGTCACAATTATCTTGGCCATAAGAATTGTGATTACTTATAATATTACAAACATGTCCTTAAAATGCTAGGAACTGATATCACCTGTACTTACGCTAAATATAATAAATTATCTGTTCACAGTAAAGTCTAAAGGGCATTGAGGTGCTAATAAATGGCGTTTACTGCAATGAACGATTTTCACAATACAAAATAGCCACTATATATTAATTGTCAGTGTTTTTATTGATATTGATACGTATTATTTAGTCCAATCTCTATGCCTGACCCTATATTCTAAAAAAATATACCTACCTGTCAGATTAAACACCTTTAGAAAAACAGCACATAAAAAATCGATTAAAAACACTAATGACATAAACAAATACCCCAGTTCTTCCATTAACATTTGCCTATAGACCTCACATCATAGAGTGCCCAATATTCTTTCCTCTTTTCACAGTAATTCAGATGACACCACTAACACCGCTGCTGCCTATTGACCCATTTACCTGCTTACCTATTTGTTTGCCTAACCATCCGGAAGGGCGAGATGGGAGGGTGAGGGTGTGATTTGTAAATGCGATGGTGCTCTTAGCCAGATGAGTGTGTGGGTCTAAGCCTGGAGATGTCACCTTTAGCGGGGGTGGAGGGAGAGAGGAGAGAGGAGGTGCTGAGAGAGGACTTTGTTCCGGATGGGTGAATAGTGTAGAGCTGCTGACCCAGGGCCCGCTTTATTATACCCTCCACACAGGGGCAAAAGACCTACCACCATAATACAGCACTGTGGAAGAGCAGGTAGCAAGTACATTTGGTAGAGTCAAATTCAATTGTCTATTTGTGGCATGGGATATACATTTTTGGTTGCGATAATATTGGCCGTAATAATTCCAATTAATAATATCAAATGTGAAGTTTAAAAGGTCCTTAAAATGCTAGAATCTACAGTATAGTACATTTGATTATTTATATTAAATATAATAAATTATCTGTTCACAGTAAAGTCAAAAGGGCATTGAGGTGCAAATAAATGACAATTATTGCAATGAACGATTAATTAAAAAAAGGTAAATTATTATAATATACCAACAACTATGGGCCTTCGATGGGGTGCAAGCTGGACAGTGGCTACTTAGTCGCAGGGTTGACTCAAAGACATGCACATAAAGACAGTCATTCACATTCATTTACTAGAAGTAGTTTAGATTCACCGATTCTTCTGATACATGGATGGTTGGACAAAGCTGGAGAGAACCCACAGTAACACAGAGAGAACATGCGGACTCTACTGTTGTGTTGGCTGTACTGATGATTCAAGCCAAGTGAATTTATTGATAGATATAGGTAGCAACTTTAGCTTGAACCATCCAGCAAAGTCACATCTTGGTCAGAACGTACCTAGCTAGAAGATTAGCTTATTTCACACATGTCTTAAGTCAATGGGTGTGCTACCCGGAGAAAACCCACCTAGACAAGGGGGAAACATTCAGATATCTAAGGCAAGTCTGGGAATCGAACCTGGGACCTTCATGCTATAGCAAAGACTATTGTAGTAATAAACCGATGGAAATTCAGTAACTTTATTGTACTTAAAATTTTAACAGCAATACCAGGTCTGCATTAGTTTTGTATCTTTCCATTTCTTTGCTAGCTTATCCTGTAAAAGTCTATGGAAAACCACTTTGTCCCATTCAAAGTCACAAAAGTTTTTCAAAATTTTGCATTGCAGCCCTGTGTATACCATATTGTCCTCTTAGAATTATAAGGTTTTGAGCAAATACACTTTAAAAATTCAAGGCTTCATATTACAGATAGTCTAGAACTTTGTATTTTTTTTACCAATAAAGAGCTAAAAAATGAATAAAACATATAAAAACACTTGTAATTATAAAGA
>JAVQKG010017851.1:0-12262 GCA_036025885.1 Hypseleotris bucephala
TAATTAATCAATTATTATTTATCATAGAGGCACCAAAGTCTTCATATGTATGCGTCTTCATTATATGTAAGTGCCCAAAAAGTTAGAAGTAGATCCGGAAAAACTGTTTGAGTTATAGCATTTAAAAGTTTAAGCTTAATTAATAACTTAATTAATATTCATCGCAGATGTACCCAATTTTAATCACCTCTTCCTTAAACCAGTCCTGACCTTCCCTGAAAACTTCATCCAAATCCGTGCAGTAGTTTTTGAGTTATCTTGATCACAGACACGCACGCACGTCAACGCCGGCAATCACATAACCTCCTGGCATCGGTAACAAATGGATATCTCACACTGCATTGTCCAACTAAATATCCTGTGGCTTACAATTCATACAGTATAAATGATCAGATTTAGTTTGTGCATTCATATACTTTTATGTAGTTTTCTTCATACGTATTTAATGGCCCTCTACCCTCAGATTACGTTAATAATACTGGTCTCTAACATCTATTTTGCAGTTGTATAATTGCAAATCATTGTCACTGGTTGTCAGTGATCTGAAAACTTCAGGTACTATGCCATATGTATGCATGTGATATGATTTTTAGCCTGCTATTTTTGACTAAAGTACTTTTTTGCAGTGTCAGAAGTTTGTTCCTCTAAATTGGACTTACCAATGTTTATCTTCCTCAGATGTTTTACACTGTCCAAAACAATTTATGTTTCTGACTGAACTTCTTCAATAAAGAAAGTGCAAAAAGCCAAGACTTGCATTTCTAAAGGCAAGCATCACACAGACCGGAGCTCCCTGGAGGAAAAATGTACTGCAATTAAAAAACAAAACATTTTCTTATTATAAAGTATATTGTTACACCAGGCAATTGCTGTTGATTTGCCTTTTTATTGCCTTGTACGTAGCAACAAATCAGGCAGCCAGGCAGTATTAAGCAAATGAATTTAATAGACGAGATATGAGTGTATTTTCTCACAGTAATAATATAATGTATCAAGTTACAACAAATGTATTTACTCAAAAACACTCGATGTGTCCTTGCTCAAGGTGTTTTCACAGATTTCTGCGAGTCTGGCTGGATTACAACACATTCATTCTAGCTCAAGTTTGCCTTTTAGATATTCTTACACAAAATCAACAAAGGCTTCCAACTGCCTTATTTGTGTGTGGGATTACGAAGAGCATGCTGACAAACTAACCAATCCTGGGTTACAGTGACTTTGTACACAACCCATTTGTTTCTAAGCTTCAAACACATTGTCAAAATGCTCTCATAACTGATGTCGCAGAGAGTAAAAGCAAGCTTACAAAAGCCCATGCAAAACAGTGCCCCAGATGCATTTGCCTTTTTATTCTGTTCCTTACGAAATTAGGTTTGCCATTTTCAGGACTTTTTCAGATGGAGAGGTGATTTCACATAAATTATTCTGATTTGTCCCTGTGGCAGCTTTTATGTCTTGGGGGTTTGACATTCTAGGGCTCCTAATTTATGCAAATAATAGTGAAAACGTATTCTTTAAGTTAAGCAGGAGCAGATTGACTTTTCATTGACCTTTTTCATTTTAATGTGAAATGAATCACTATAGAAACTCTACGCTTCAGGCACACGTCTCTCTTTGTCTGAGGTTTACAGCCAGGTGCCATACTTTACAAGAATTGACTGTCCAAAACTATTATGGTCCGATGGATATCTAATCCCTTTTGACAGTTCAGTTCAGTCTGTTTTTCCAGCACTATTACTCTAGTGGTCCACTTTGACAAATATTTATGGACTATAACTTAAAATGGATAGGGGGCCATTTCTGGATAATGCAGAATAACATTGTGTTAGATATGGCAATAAATAGGTTTAACGTCAAATGATTTAAGTACCAGTTGCAGAACGCAGTTTTTTCTCCAAAGCAGTTGCCAAGATGCAGACTCCAACATTGGATCTACTAGTGTAGGCTAAATGCTCTGTCCAAAGGCCTTTTATGTGTCATGTGTAAAAAAAAAATCATTTACACTTTTCTAAGGCATTATTCCATCACACACTGGTGGTGGTAAGCCATCTAACCCACATGCATAAGCAAAGTGCCTTGCCCAAGAACGCAATGACAGCATCAACCAGGCAGAAGCAAACCACCAACCCATCCCAGCTAACAATTTGCAGTTTGCTTTATCCTTGTCCCTTGATGGTATAGGAATCTCGTTTTTCAATTCTACTTTCCTTGGACCTAATCTAATCTCGCAACAGATAAAAATAAACATTTTTAAAAATCCACGAGATTACACAAAGCCAATTAAAACAGTATCACCACAATCTCCTCCCCATTCTACCTTTATCCTTCTGCTTAATTTGATTTTGGACAGAGATATATTTATCCTATATGCTCCACCACACACACTTATTAACTTTAAGCCAGCTCTGGTCATGCTTGCACTAATGCCTTGGGAAGCACATGGTAATTACCCTCATCGACGTCAACAGACATATCGAAGACAGGTTGCTAAACCAGAGATCTGCCACAATGCACGTAAAGGTGAGCAGAGCAGAGCACGGCTTGTCATGGTTGGTTATTCCTATTTGTTGCCTTAGGAAACAACACATTTTATTATTGTTAGTGACTGCATTGATTGAGTAAGTCCACTTCTAAAAGCACACAACCTCTGAAGATATTTGGTGCTGCAAAGTGCCATTTTACTAGATTAAAGATAAACTCAAATCAGGACTGACGAGACAGGTTTTTGCCAGGACTAAATCAGATATAAAAGAGGACTGAACAAGGTCTAAATCAAGTCTAAACCAGTGCAAAACGTGATCTACAGTATGTCACCACCAGGACTCAAAATCAAACTTTAAATTTGGGAATAGTATCTAGAAGCTTTAAATTAAACCAAATTTTGATATGAACAGCAAAAAAATGTAAAAGTCAACATAAACTTGTGTACCCTTTAACACAGTTTAAGAATACCTAGCTTACACATTCTGTAGCCTTTAAACATTCTTCCAGTAAACCAGCCCCTCTGTTTTCCTACCTTTGAAGATCATTCAGAAGCAACTGGCTGTGCAATTACATGTCAGATACATTATCATACAATAAATCACTTTCTCACTCCAGTGTACAGAATGAAACAAACAGATGTGGCCTAAGATAATAAGCCAGTATTGACCACCCACATCAAACACACAACCCTGCAAGAATTCAAATGAACATGGACCGGGATCTCAGCCCTTGTGAGCAGCTTATGAGCAGGCAAATCAAACAGCCTTTGATATGTATGTGTATATATGATTATTGATGGTGACAGAGCAAAGGGAGAAAGAAAGAAGTGGCTACATAAATGAACTTTTAAAATGTAGTCAACGTTATCTTGCTTCATCTACTGTAAGTCTTTGGTTGTCTTTGGAAAGACACTTTTTTTATCCACATATACATGGATTTTTGTTTTGAAGTCAGGGTCACATTTCCCCCCACATGCTTTCATAGGATGCTCTCATATCTCGTATACCCTTTACCTATCAAGGACTAGGGATAATGTGAAGGAGCTGATGTTTTATTTAAAAATTCACAGATTTTTCAGAGCTACTTTGAGTTTTTAGTTAAAAATATTTTATTCCAACCCCTGCTGCTTGTTATTATGATACTTCTTGGTTTATGTGAGACTGTGATAGAGGGAACGGAAGGTGAGAAAGAGGGAAGGGAGGACATCAATCAAACTTTGAAAAATTTGATAAATCAAAAAAAATAAAATAAAATCACAGCTACATTTTCCGGTCCAAGCAATTAAATATGTGTCTCTATTATGCAATGAGTCAATGTCTTGAGAGAGATTGTATTAGGTGTGCAGCATGAAAAGAAAAACAAACATGAAATGATAAAAAAAAAATGAAAAAGGACCATTCAAGAGTGATTCAGCTGTAAACAGAACTGCAATTAAGACTGTAGCACCTTGGTGGCCCTATTAAAACAAGTTACACTGCAGTATTCATATCATATTACAAAGAAACTAAATTGCTATTTAGTCAAAGTGGGCAGTTCTGACTGAGATACACATCACACCCCACTGAGCTTTTTCATTCATCATATGCACTAATGGTGATCCTCTCTGGTTAGTTAATGAATGTGGATGTCCTGTCAGCATACCCACCATGCGCTCCTCCTATGTTCTTTACATCTTTCTGAAGTGTGATATGATTCTAAGGATAGTAGCGTGTAATTATTGCCCAACAAACTGTTCAAAATTGTAATGTAGCGTCTCATAAAAGAGTGAGTGTCCAAGGGCTCTCGAAAGACCCTATCACCATGGAAATGACCGGTCTGCGAAGATTACACAAATTATCGCTGCACCGCTAATAGAAGTGTAGGGACATGAGTGCTGCAATTTGTTTGTCATTGTGCCTCTGCCTTAGCTCTGTGAACAGCAGGTCATAGAGGAAACAGCACGAAAAAGCAGAAACTTTTACATGATGGAACATTAGCAAGTACTATATAAAGTAAATGCACAGTAATAAATAAATTGTATTAATAGTATATATTGATTCATCTTCTGTATTCCTATCTTATGGGCATTAGGCTTTGACAATGGCCAGTTGTACAGTAGAAAGACATCCACTCAGGTAAGACAGTAAACCTGAGTACTTGAGTGCTGAGTACTTACTGAGAAACAAGGAGGATATACAGACTCCATTCTTGTAGCGAATCGTAACCTAAAGTCAGTGAATGGTTGTTTCTACTGCTTGTTTCACAGACATTTAATATTTTATATAGACAAAATCGGTTTGATGCATTGCAGAAATCAGAGAAAAGAACACATTGAAGACTTTGAAGACACTTGTAAAATCACCTTATAATCTAAAGACCCATCTGCTGTTTGTCTCACTCACATCTCTTTGCAATAACCTTCTGAAATAGGTTATATTTTGAAAATTGAATCACAAATAGATCTTTTTCCTGGATGAGCCACGGCTGTCCTGAATATAATAAAAATGATTTAGAGGTAGGGTTTATATCTAAGTACCTTTATCTTTGTCCTCATATCACATCATACCTGATTTGTGACTTTCTGAAACCATAAGATCATGAGGTGAAAGATGATGGAGCCCAAAGTGTAGAAGTTATGTTTTTGGACATTGATCTGGAGATACAGAGTGGACATGGCACCATTGAACTGTCATTATAATCAGATGGATGGAGTCTGAGGAGATGGAGGTGACAAAGGTGAAAGCATCTGTGAAAAACGTCATCTTGAGATTGATATAGAAGACTCAGTGTCTAGAAAGGCCGCAAATGTTAACTCCCAAGACATAGACAGCTATAGCTTATGCATTTACTGAAGCACCAGTTGCTTTATGTAGAGTGTGTGCAATCTGCTGTGAAAAGGCCATGCTAAAGTACTGGCACATAAAGCAACCCAGGTCTGAACCAGGTCTAAACTAGGACTGAACCAGAGATAAAGCTGTAAAGCAGGACTAACTAAAGCAGGTAATTGCTTGGTCTCTAAAATGGGTCTAAACCAGGACTGAACAAGAGAATGGTGTAATCCAGGAGGAAATCCGAATCCAAACCAGGACAAGTACAGCTAAGTTTAGGACACTAGATATTGGGGTAAACAGAATAGAATTTTCAAACTAAACCGTGTCCACACCAAACATATCTCAAATTCTGTATTGTCTTCTGAAAATATTTAAATCGGATAGTAAGTAACACTAATTTAGACAGTAACTTATATTTGACCCCATATGTTTTATTCACTTATTGTAAACACCACTGAAGTTTCCCTCAATGTCCTTGCACGGGGCTCCATCTGGATTGTTACCATGGTGTTATTCTTGTTACCACAGTGGACCGAGGCGTTGGTGGAAATTTCACACTATGCTATAAAACACTGTGTGGTTTTAAACACTCTTAAAATAAGCCCATTAACATAAAGCCCAATTTATTTTACTAACTTAGAGATAGATATTTATTAAACTAGGCATTCACTCATTTAGCCACGCTTGCTGTGTTCACTGAAGCAACCCACAGAGCTGGTCAAGATTAATGAAATATAAATGATGAGACATAATGTACCATAATGTTTTAATGCATCTGGGTATGCCAATGTAATGAGAATATGTTACAAAATAAAACAATTACTACCAACTGAGACAGAATTATGATCTTGTTAGAAAGAGAAGAAATAGGGTCTTTAATAAAATAAACTGTACTGTTGCAATCTATGATAATACCCAAAATCTTCTTAAAAGGGAGTCATTCTAGCCAAGCCTTGTATAAGATATGTACAGATGAATGGCCATTGGGTGGGAAAAACAGGTCACAGTTCTGTTAAAGCCATTAAGACTAAAAGCTTTTCAGTAATGGCACCAAAGATAACAAATACGTGACAGAAAGGTCAATGAAGAACAATATGAAGGGGTTAGGGGTTTTTGGGCTACAAGCTTGGTTATCTGTATTCTTAAAACTGCATGTCCTTCTTGTGTTATTGTATGTTTTACAATTCACTGTTTAGTGTATTTCAGCCCTGCTACAAGTTAAGAGGGTGTCAGACATTTAAGGCCCATGTTGCATAGGCTTCTAATAGAAAGAAGCAGAAGATGAATGTATTATTGCATGTTTAAAAATTAGGAGAACCTAACAAATATTAAAAAGACACAGTGTAAATCATTACATTGAATCCCATAGAATAAAGTGTAAACAAATGGCAAAGATTTCTGCTTTTATATAATAGGGCTATACACTGAAATGAGTGTACGCTACTGTGGTCCTATGTAACAGATAATCAATTGAGTGAGATGTATCCTGAACTATCCAGGGCTAACCAACATCTTTGTGTGTGTGTAATTTAATGACTTGTCCTTGGCATCTCCCTGCCTCTGTGCTTTAAACCCACACAAACGGTTGTCATTCACACAGACATTTATCCAGAGACCCACAGCTCAGATCAAGCCATCACCAATGATACAAAGGTTTGATTATTGTGATTATTATTATAACTGATTTAAATAGACTTTTCAATAGCAATACAGTATTTTTGCATGAATCTGCATGACGTGTTTTTCACTGTGGGATGTGCTTGGTGTTACCCTCCTCCCACAGACAGTAGGTACAGCACAATAGAAATGTTTTAAACAGGTTAGATGACAGGCGGTAGGTCAAACGTTCATGTGCAAATTGTAGCTTTTTCATCAGTTCACAAAATGCAGTGAGCAATTCAGAACTGCAGCAGGTTAATAATTGTGGTTGTAGGCTGCCCAGTATTCATGCCAGTCAAAGACAGAATGATGTCAAGCTCAGATCTGTTGAGGAGAATGAGTGATTTTCTTATTTGTAGATAATGTGAAATTTAACCTTGTGGTAATGACAAAATGTTGTGAGTCAAAGCATAGGATAAAGATCTTAAGGCGGTTGTAACAATGTAAAAAGGTAATGCAGAAATTGAACTTAAGACACAAGTTCAGTTTCTTATATATAATATCTTAAAATATTGTTTTACTGCTATTTTTAATGCAAAAACACAACATTCTATAGGTATAAATTAGAAGTGTGAGTTGTAGATTAAAACTCAAGATAATATCTTAAAACTAATTATAAGAAATTAAGTTAGATCATCTTTGTGATGAATTATTTTTTACAGTGTAGTGATTTAGGATTCAAGACACTGGTAAGATACTGGGGGGAAAAAACAAAAAACTGTCTGTAGTGGATGTATCCGGCCTCTAGACCATAGTTGCAGTGGTAGGCTCCAGCCATGAGCAGAAAAAAGGAAATGGATGAATATAGTCCTAGTATAAAGAAAATCCCACAAATGTCAGCAAGATGTAGTGTTAAAGGAATCCCTTTGTGCTCAGGAAGGAGATACTGTTTATCAAGATAGTATAGGACTACTCTCCTGTGAAATACTGAGTGGCCGTTTTTATTTCAAAAGAAAGTCTGGCGTATAAAGAGCATCTGTCTGAGTGACAACTTGAGCGCCTCAGAGGAGAATGTGTAGTGTTGAGATAGGATCATAAAACTCTGCTTTCTGTTTAAAAAGCCTGTAAAGAAGGGTGTAAGCTACTCGCACCTCCTCTGTTATCTTTGGCTTTCTAACATCATTATGGCCACTCCAGTGCAACATGAGAGCAGCCATTTAGAAAAGATCTCCTCTGGATCTGAGGACTAAAACCATTCACAGGAAGTACAAGCCAATTAGATTTGTTCTCCATTGAACCTCGTCATTCTTTAACACAACATACTGAGTCTTTATGTCTGAAACAACAGGAAATCAATGTCACCATTATTGTTCATAAGAGGTCATTCATTTACCATGGACCCGTGGTTCCAAGTTCCATGTATGTGGAATTCCAAGAACTAGTTTTATTGAGCTAAGCTGAGACAAAATCAAGACGAAGTCAGTTCAAGAACAAAGACTTTAAAAACAAATGGATTAATGCAGAAAAAACAAGGCTATAGAGACTAAACTAGGTCTAAATCAGGATTACACTTGGACTATGTGGAGCTTTCTAAATACCCTTTCCATCATACATTTGAAGGAGAGAATGATGATGGTCAAGTAAAATTAATTCAGTAAAAGCAAGCATGCTTGATTGTTCCCCTTACTGCAGAATCTAAATCCAGGTCTAAAGTGTGGCAGATCCAGAATGAGATTAATGATCAACAAATTCAAGAACCCAACTAGAGCAGGACTAAACCCGGGGCAAAAATGCACTCTTAGTTAAGTCTTAAATCAGATGAACTGCAGAAGACCCTTGAGAATACCGCTAGTACTACCATTTGAAAACCACCTCTGCATACAAAGTACAAAGATCTAAAACAAATCACATTATACATGAAATATGTGTCAAGTGGTTTACTAACAAAACGAGCAAAATGCTGCATTCATGCTCAATTCAGTGTTCTTTTCTCCGCAAAACTGGTTCTCATATATCTGCAAAAATTGATTTGGCAAAAGCCCACAATTTGGAGAATGCAGTGAGCAGAAAGAGAAGCCTTCTGGGACACAATGAGCTGATGTGATCTGACAGCACAGACAATACACCACAATTTGAACACGGGTAGTGCAGCTGCTGGCTTTAATTGAACCACTCTGTGAAGTAAAATTTAGTCAGAGCTGGATACAAATAGAGTATGTTTTCAGCAACGCACAAGGTTTCTGTGTTTTTGTCGGAATCAAATTATACGTTTCAGAAAATAAAGCGCTTTTCTCTGAGTGTTGATTATAGAACCAGTTCACTCATATGGCAATACAACCTTTCTGATTCTGATTCTGATTCTGGATCTGTGGAACATCATTTGAAAGTTGCTTTTTAGTCCTCAGCACAAATGCTTGAGTTCTTCATCTCCATGATAACTACACTTAGGTTGGCAGTGTAATATATCCTCCAATTGTGCCATTGTGTCCTTGTTGTGTTGACCTGTTTTGTTGAAGTGACCTTTAAGGACCTTCCATTACCTTCAACTGTGTTCTGTAGACCTAATACCATAATAAATATTCAGAGAGTGGCATTTCAGAGCTGATAAGTGCCTAAAATCCTCATTTAACATGCTTCACAATGAAAATGTTGCCAAAATAATAGTTTCATGGATGAGATGATATATGAAGTGCTGTTAAAAATTTTGGTCAGCTGCTCTGAGAATAAGATACAATGCAACAACAAAACTACATAGTAAAGTAGGTGGGAGTGCTTGATTTAAAATATACACATCACACGCTCAGAAAATCCACTTGAAGTTGAGGAAACCCCGGGGTTTTGTATTCTCAACACCTTTGGACGGTCCAAGCACATTACTTAATCATTCTGACAGACCACCGACTCTCTGGCTACATGTAACAAGCTGTGCAGAGAGTGAGCGAATGGAGCGCCCCCGAACGCTTTTTACAACACAACCTCTTCACGGTCCATGGCCCACACTGTCTGAACAGGGCTGGAGTCGTCCCGACAGATCAGAGGTGGTAAATAATAGTGATTCTGAAAATACTGGAGCACCATTCATCTCCAGTAGAGCAGAACTTCACACTTATGGACCCTATATGCTTCTTCTGTGGACTGCACTCTTGAGCTGTGCAGATCATGACTACATCCAGAGTCTGTGATACTAGGAGGAACTGCTCCTGCTTTGCATGAGATGATCTAACCACTTTTGTTCAGGCCCAAAATTTCCATAACTTTCTCTTTCTCACCAATTCATGTCTTTAATAATTCCAATAATGTGCTATATGTTTTGTAATTTAGCTTTTCAATGGTCTTCCAAATTACTGTATCGTGTGTATGTTTTTTCATTATCCAAATTTCTCTACATGGATTTACAAGTCATTCAACTCTTGATTTTAAGCAGCCCACTCATGCACACTTAAATCAAATCAATTTTTAATTTGGTGATCTTGTAATATGAATATGAATAAATAGATAAATATATTCTTGATACAATTTACTTTGTACTTTGTGTCAATTAGCCTAAGTGTTTTGGTAAATAACCTCCAAACCTTTGTATGTTCTGGTCTGCCTTCATGCCAACACCTGGAATAAATTACCTGCATTCTGTCTATCAACGATGTGTTTGGCCCACTGCATCATTATTTCACAAAACAACAGAAGCGGTGCAGCAGAAATGCCAAGGACGGTCACAACTGTCTGACTTCCACCTAACACTTTCCCTCATTGAAGGCAGCATGCATTGGTGAAACTGAATAAATAAACATTAATGAAAAACAAAATAACTGGATTTGTATAATACAATATTGTACACAGTGTAAGATGTATGCAGCAATATTAATTTATTTGTTGTTTTGTCTTGACTGCCATACAGTGCCCTTTGAATTGAATACAATTACCTCACATAAAATTATAATGTGCAAGAGAATTTAAAATGTCAGTGTATGCAGCTTGATACAACACAACCAAATTATTGCTTTCATGCTGGAGGTGATATTCTTTTGAAGCAGTGAGATGTGATTCTTAAATACCATTTAATTTAATTTAATCATATACCGTTTATCATTCCTATATTCAATCAAACAGACTGGCTACTTTATTATGCAGATGTACTTCAGAAAGACCTACTACTTACCAATCTGGCCTCAAATAGCAAATTACATCATAATCACTTTTGAAGTTCTAAAATTGCAATTTTTGTGAACAGTACAGTGATGGTTTGTGGAATAGATACAGTCGGTTTTTTATCATATTTTAGGTTGTTGTTTCAGAGTTGGGGGAAAACCACTCCTTTCCTCCTTCAAATAAGCACACTATCTATTCTAAAGGTATCACTTGGATCACTTTCTTATGTAAATTATGCAACATTAAGTGAGAATTTGCCGTCTTGTATGATGCATCAACTTTTTTGTACCCCACATGATGTTTCAACTGTTTCCGACTGCATACATTCAAGTTTGAGTTCAAGGTCCTCTTTTGCTATGTGAGCTTTAGGAAATGTCTTACCTTTAACACATTGATTCTGTTGTCAGTTTTGTTCATCTAAAGGTTACATGTGTTTTAGAAGATCTACTCAAGTTCAATTAAATTCAAACAACTTTGTATTTGCGCTTTACAAGTAATGATCAAAGTCCTTTTTTTATTTATGATATAGTTAGACTCCACTAAACTCTATACTTTAAAGGTTTGACGTCTACCTTTTTGTCATACTATCAATTGATTAAAAATGTTATTACTGTGTTCATGTAATATTTCATAAAATTATAAATCTTCTTTTGCCACTGGACCCATTTGCATTGCACTTCTGCACATATTCTTTCCAGTGGGATATACTGGGCACTTTACTATTGGCCAAAGCTGACCTTTCCATTCCGCATTCAAGCCTATCATTCCAGCATGACATATTACTCAGTGGAGACCAAGTCCTATAAAATGATTTAGTCAATAAAACAGATTAAAAATGGTAAATAATTGTATCTTGATCTATACAGTCCTGTGCATCCTTAGGCCTGTATATCCACCGCAATATCCATTAACCTCCAGACCGGCCCTCTGTCACACAAACACGCTCACACACACACTCGCAAACACACTCACACAAACACACTCATACACTTGTACTCACAGCAGCTCATCTCTGGTTTCTCTAAAGAGCTTATTAGTCTTCCCACAGGGCCAACGACTTATAGAGGCACATTATACAGTACGGATGCCAAATTATGATGGTCAAAGCTGTTAGGGTTTGTTGCTCTGTGCTCCCCTCCCCATTCTTGTTTGTTTGCAGGGCTTGTGGAGACAGGGGTGTGGCTGGCTTTCTGCTGTGAGATCTCACCTGGTCCCAATCGGCT
>JAVQKG010017943.1:0-10083 GCA_036025885.1 Hypseleotris bucephala
AATATCCTAATATTGTTCCTATTACAATAAAAATAATTGTTTAATAATTGTTCCTCCCATAGTCATTTCTATGGGTGGTTGGGAATAGATCAAATTTTGGGTTGGTGTGGATCAGACATGCAACCTAGTTAGGACTTTAAAAAAAAAAAAAGTTTGTGTATCATTGAAGGATAGGGCCAAACTCACATGCAAATAACATTACATTAGCACTTAGATGCATGTAATATTCTGATTGCAAGTGACTTTTGATGGACTATGTGTGACCAAATACTGTATGCTTATCCTTAAATGCACCCAACTTGCCCAGACTGGAGCCTACAGCAACCAACCTACCTTGCACAATCCAACTGTTCAACCACACCAAAGCATGTGGTGAAAATACAAACATGTAGTTAGTTAGTACAACCTTTCTGTATGTTTTACTAGTCTATCTCAAAAGGAAGACCCAATTAATAAAGCTCTAACACACAATCTATGTCAGCAACACAAAATAATGATTATAATTCCATACTCTAAATATCAGTTATTTCAGTGGCTTAGAAGTCACTAGATTGCTCTGTAATTTGTATGTGTCTGTGCCAGCTGCAGTTACCTTGAAGATGCCCACCCAGTCTTTGGGATTGGGGGTGATGTATGGAGTCAGGGTGTAGCGGCACTCCAGCGGGGCTTGGGGCAGGAAACTCTTGCCCACATTTTGGAAGATGACATGGGCAAAGTTGGAGGTTTCCATGATGCTGACACTGCTGCCGGGAGATGAATCCACCACCTGGAACGAGGACATGGTACCCTGCAGATCACTTCATGTGTCTGGAAGAAAGAAATTGTAGCACAGTTTAGTAAATAATTTTGACAAATGCATACCTGTTAAGCCACAAGTTACACAACAAGATTTAAGTATTAAGAAATGTTTTAAATGCAAAGTTTAATGATTAATTTTCTGTGTGCAATGATTAAACCTAATGAAGATTTCCCTTTTTTAAAACTACTCTCTTGGATATAGGGAATTGTGATGTAAGAAGAAATGTTCTAAAAATCATAGTAAGATCATAAGAATAAGAATAAAATATCAAATCAATAGTGTTTATTGTATTTCTTTCATCAGTAAAAAACAAGGCTCTGTAGTAAGTTCCATTACACATACACATTTCTTGCTTATTCTTTTAGGTCTTTCCACAGAGCAATTTGTACATCACATTTTAGTCACTGTCTCATGTCTCAGCAATTTTATTTACTTCACAAAAAAAGAAAAAAAAAACCTCTACATTGAATTTGATCATGTAGACAGCAGTGTGCCATGTCTCCAATCTACATTATGCACATATAATCTCTATATAAAAATCTCTGTTCTCTGGATATATACATTCTATACATTAAGTATTGAATATGCATGAGCTTAATAAAGCTCAGTCAAGCCTAGACATCAGCTGAGTCCTGGGTGGGGTCAAGGCAAAAAGAACAGTGGGTGTAGCTGGCTGTTATCATAGTAGCCCGGCATTACTGACACATTTGTTGCTTTAATGGTACGATAAAGAAGGCAAAATGAACATGTCCTGTATATCCTAATGTAGAGCAATTTTAAGACAAATCATGACAAAAAAATGGCACAGCCTTAGCAAGCCAGCTTAGCATAGACGTTATATTAAATCAGAGCCAAAGAACCAATTGTATTACGTAGCATCAATATGACAAGATGACAGTTAAAACAAGTCGTGTTCTTCTTATGATAATCTGATTAACCAATTCTCAGCTGCTAACATTAGCTGATAACAGGCCATGCCCTGTCAGCCTGACATGCTAGCAAAACATTAGCTTGGCGAACACGCTAGCTGTCGAGAAAGCAGATCATAACATGCAGACAGTTTGTACCCATGTCACAATGATAGAGCTGGGGAAATATATTGAGTTAGTGCGGGTAGACTGCAGGTTCTGCCCCTGGTCTTCTTGTTGTTAAAGCTCTGTGGATGACGCGTCTCTCGCTGCACTTCCGGGATGATGCTGAGTGAGGCGAGGATGCTACTCACGTGAGAGAGTTTTTAAAGTAACAGTGCTACCTGTAACTGTAAAAGCGTTATTTTAGTAAGTCATATTGGGAACTAGATATCAGTGTTAGATTAAAACAATATACAACGACAATCTAAAGGTTAGAATTCACCTAAACTCAAATAATGTGTATACATAAAAATAGTAATCCGTTCTAACAATGGAATAAGAATGTTTATTTATCTCCTACTGCTTTTATGAGCTAAAGTGCACGGACATTTCTATGCCACCACACTCATAAGTATCTCTTCACACGTACAACTTTCATAAGTGCTTAACAGTGAGGTGAAGCAACTACAACAGGCAATTTATTCTGCAACCCCTAGTCCCGCCTTTCGCTAATTCCCATTGGCTCTGTAGACAAAGTAGGCCCTCTGATTGGCCTAAAAACACTCAATCTGCACAGTGCTGTTTGTCTTCCCTGTCAGCTGTCAGCACACCGAGGTCAAGGGGAAGCAAGCATGGCTGCCTTGTTCAGGGGGTCACGAAATTTGTTTTTAAGGTGGAATAAACATGCCGACTTTACATTTGGTAACGTATCTGCTTTTTTCTCTGTGTGCTTATGATCTTCTCGCGTGGTTTTAAACGTCAGTGCATGTAAAAGACAGATGAAACACTAGCTAGCATGGTTTAGCCTTGTTAGGTAAACAGACTACTTCCCAATGAATTACACATTTCCACCTCATTTACAGACAGTTTTACCCTTCCGTTATTTCACCTGGTCAATAGTGTGAAGCCAGTGCGTAGTAAATAGGTTTTATTCAGCGTTAGGTCTGGTCCCATTACTATCTTTTGGAATCAATTAATTCCTGCACTGTACTTGTCAGCACACCCCCATTTCTCTGAGCGGCAATCAAAAGATGAACTCTATTGAGAATATTAGAATAGTAAACTTTGCGGAGAAATTACCAGTTCAGTCCAACTGAAGTACTGTTATGGAGGTTATATCAATAAGACAGATAATAGTGAAAAGCATCATGGGTTGTGTTTTGGTCATTCCAAATTTCCAACATTTTCCAAATATCCTACTTACTTATTTTCTAACTTATAACCAACCTTCAAAGTTTCAATCTCTAGTTGGTGAAAGCAATTAAAAAGATCTTTGCTAATTAAAAAGATCTTTTGCTAAGATATAATATTGTGCGTGACCTGAAGCTTCTCCACAGACCATGTACACTGTTCAGTGCTGTGTAAGCATACAAGGTGTTTTCACAGTAGCCCAAAGTCCATTCCCACAACAGCTGCAGAGGTTTGCACAGTAGAATTGTCATTATTTTAAACAGTGCTCTGTACAGTATGTGTACATACTAGTGTTTTGTGTATCTCCTATACTCACAAACATAAACAATTAAAAAAGCTAGACAAAACTATAGTAGTGATTATGCAATGTTGCAATGGGCAGGTTTTATAGTAAGGATTATTGAACAAGTAACTTCCCAGGTGAGATTCTGTTGTAGTCTGCCTGGTTCAATGCCAGTCTTGGTCCAGGACCTTGGCTGAACCAGCACTGTTTAATTACTCTACCAGACTGTCTAAGAGACTTTGGCATTGTATGAGCCGGGGACTACGTTAGCCTTACTGGATCTTTCTCCAGGACATGTCAGACAAAAGACAAGATTAAAACTACAACTCTAATGCACTGCTATTATGTGTGTATAGAGTGTTTGTTTAATTTTTTCTCTTTATACAGTATGTATTATTACCACAAATTGAGACAGTACCAAGTGTGGAAAGGCTAGGCTCTATTTTTTAGAATTATTTTATTACTGCTGCATTTTGGGGGCATTCTCAGTGGAGCAACAGAAAAAGACCAAGAGACAAAGCTGACTGATTAAAATGTAATAGTTTTGCTGTAATGTGACCTAATATTATTTTTGTCTGTCCAGTGTCGTCACGGACAATGGCCTCCAAAACTCCAGTGGGCTTTGTTGGTCTCGGAAACATGGGCAGTCCCATGGCCAAGAATTTGTTAAAGAACGGTTATCCTGTTGTTGGCACCGATGTGTTTCCAGAGGTCTGTAAGGAGCTGCAGGACATGGGAGCTCAGGTAACATACAATATTACACACATACTGTAATAGAGCATACATAATGGGCATTCACTATAACACAACCTTTATAGTCCTATATTATTCTTTTTCATCTGTCTCTGGATGACAGGACCAAACCATTTGGTTTTCTGAAATAAACTCCAACCACATTTTTGACACCCTCACATATGGTGGGAGTAAGAAAAGAGAAAGCACTATAACACAAGGAGGACCTACACACAAAAATTTTCAGTGTCCGTATGTGTTTCTGACACCAAAAATGGGTTAAAGCAGTGAAAGGTTGTGGCTGTATCTTTTTACATTTGAATACAGTATAACTTTAACAATGCCACAAATGCAAATCTAGATAAACCCTTGTATTTGCATGTAAGCCCAGTACAAACTGCAGATAGTCCATGTAAATATTTGAAGAAATTTAGTACTGCTTCTAAAAAGTCTATTATACTTTTGTTGAGTATTAATGCAGTGACTTTATGTGAAGGTAGTGGACACCCCTGCAGATGTGGCAGAGAAAGCAGACCGGATCATTACCATGCTGCCTTCAAGCCCCAATGTCATAGAAGTGTACACAGGACCCAACGGCATTCTCAAGTAAGCTTAACATAGTGTTTTCTAGTAAAATCTTCAAGTCTGAAAAACAAGTAATAAGGTGTATTTCAAGAGGGGACACAATGTTGAGCAATCGAGTTGTCAATAAGAAAATATTATATTTCTTAGACATTGAATATTGATGAGTATTGATGATGTTATGTTTATGTTTGATTTATTTTTTCAAACTTAAACTATCACTGTGTTGTCTAAGTATACAGTAAGTGACTGCAAATGAAATGATAATGTTTTCCCCACTTTCCCATCCCTCCATTTAGGAAAGTAAAGAAGGGAACTCTGTTGATAGACTCATCCACCATAGACCCTTCTGTGTCTAAAGACATGGCAGTAACAGCAGAGAAGATGGGAGCAGTCTTCATGGATGCACCAGTGTCAGGAGGTAAGGTCACTGTTCCAGCTGTAGCTTTGTTTTTATTTATTTTTTTCTGATTCACTTGTAGTCTTTATTATTGTAATCTTGCCCACAACATTTGGCTCTTTTCCAAATCCCGCTGTTGGCTACAAGTTAAAAATTTGAATATCCCAAATACCTCCAGACGGTAGTCTCAGGCTGGGTTGTGCCGTTTGTACATGAACCTCCGGGGTAAACAAACCCACATTAATCCAGTGTTTCAAGATTTCTGTGAATTTCTTGCTGATCTGTGTTAACTGTGTTGACTCTTAAACTTATCTTCTTGCTATACAGAAGCAATGAGCAAGATATTCTTTACAAATATTACGATTTCTTTAGATATTCTTTGAACATTTTCAGCATTATTGATAGGATAGACTGCCAGGAAATCAGGGAGAAGAGTGGGGAGTGACATTCGATGAGATGAGAGCTGTAGACTCTGAATATGAGCTACCGACTGAGTTAAACTGTGGCCTAAAATACAATTTCTTATACAATTTTATAGACTATTTACTTAGCGCTCCTAATGACAAGTTAAAAAATTTTGCTCCATTGTGCAAGCTTATACTATCTTGCCTGTCCATCTAAGACTAACACTGGCAGCAGTTGAACCCTGGCCCTCCACAGTTGGACCCTCTTGTGTATATCTAAACTGCTGGCTAAGTGCTGGTTAGTGCTTACCGTTAGGACACAGGTCGTTATTACTGAGTGCTCCGGTCGGTAGGTGCCCTCTCCAGCTTTTATTGCTGCTTTTGACCCGGCTCTAAAGACAAGGTGAAGGTTTTGAAGTCTCATTATGTCCTCTCTGTCCGCCGATGACACCCCCTGACACAGCCCAGGATCCTCTTTTAATGGGCCGAGCCGCGCCGGACAAGCCCACGTCAGGCCGTTTCATGTCGTCTGTGGAGCCGTAATGGCGGCCGTCCCGTGTCAGTGCCTTTCATGTCAGATAAAGAGCCATAAAGAGCAGAGAAACGGGCCGCACATGGAGTGGGAGAATAGGAGGCTGATAAGATACGGACTAGACACTGGGCTGTAAAACTGTCCATCTTGAGAGCTCCGTGGCATCTTCGTTCACAATAAAGATTACCATTATTAGAAATGTATACAGGCAATAAGGTGGTTGAATATCAAAGTACTGTATAACTTAATGAACGTTACATTTTGTTAGGGGTGGGTGATATGGTTCAAATATAATATCACGATTATTTATTAAGCCAAGTTCATGATTTTGATTTTTATCATAATTTTAGTTTATTTTTTTCTTAGACTATTGCTACATAAAACCATTTTTTCTACAAATTAATTGTACATCCAATCCAATGATGATCATAGCACTTTAATTTATGTTCTATTAATGTGAAACGTACTGAAAGCATAGTTACAGTAAAAACTACGGTGAAGAGCAGAGCATAAATGAAATCACTGTATCACGATTCAACAAGCTTTCCAGATTAACTCGATCTTTATAATTTCATATCACGATTTGACTTTTATTTCCATATCGCCCACCCTACCTTTTGTGCATGATTATGGAATGGAAATTTACAAACTGACCGATTATTCAAATTTTAACAAATGTTTCCTGTACATACTGTAGATAGATAGCAATATAAACAAAACTTGTACCTTTTTGATCAAGTTCCTTAGAGGCTCAGAACAAAGTCATTTTTTAAAACTCTCTGCTCCCATTGGTTGAATGTATCTGTACTGGTCTTGGTCGTGACTGCTCTTGGCCTTGTCTTTCATTGGTTGTTAGGTCTCTTACCTTTAGACTCCTGGCTTATATTGTTTATCAGCTGCAGTCTGAACAGTTGACTGAAGTGAGTGAGATCACAGTCCGACCTCTCCTCTGTTTACACTCTTCAGACAGGACTGAGCTGTTTTTACAACTCTCAGACCACATGTCATTTTACCTGTTCTCTTTAGAGTCAACCTACTTCATATTCACAAATACGCCCACCCACTATCACCTGTAAACTAAACAAACACAAAATTGCAGTTAACAGTGCATAAATAATATTAGCTTTAGACTTGTAAGTAACAACATACAGCTATTGTTATTCAGATATTACATGGACAATTCTGATAGAATAAATTTTTACCCCACCACTTTTTGTACAGTTAATCATAGCTCATACACATTCACCACCATTACAATATATTGTGACTCAGGACTACTACTTTAAGATGGGGCTGCACAATTAATTGCAATCAAATCTAAATCGCAATTTAAATAGTTGCAAAAAGATGCAATTTTTTAGGTTTTGTATATCCTCTTCTCAAATAAACTTGCAAATCTTATAGGTTTACCTCTAAAACGTTCTTAAAGACATGTAATTCTTGTTGAGGTTTAACAGTAAATTTTTTTTTCTTTTGCAAAATTTGTCAAAATCTGCAATTTTTTCAAAATCCTGCAGTCCTATTGTAAAGCAAAAGAAATAGCCAGTTTTCAAACCCATTTATCACTTGCTGTCCAGCCCATTAAATGACAGACTTAAAGAAAGCCGGTCTGGCACATTAAACCTTACTCTGAAGTTTAGGCAGGGGTCAGATGTCAGAGAAGATGGCCGCCCTTGTTTATCCTGGATTAACCTGCTCATAAAGACATTTCCTCCTTTCACCCCCACACCCTCCATCAGCCAGGAGGGGGCACTCTGCACTACTGTCACTGTCACAAACACTACTGTTGTGTACTCAGGGAAGAGCGACAAATCACTGGTTTGTTGACTATCAGTAGTTTAAGGAAAGAAAAAATTCACAATTTACAATATGATCCCTGTATTGTAATATGCCTTACATGAACAAAAAGCATTTGAATATTGTAAAAATGTTTCACTCCATTATCTTGCTGACTAATGATAGGGGACAGTTCTTGAACATGTCATCTATACTGCTGCTAAATATTTCTGTTGTAGAGTGCGGTCTCATGCTTTAGTTTCCTCTATCATTTTACTCTTTGGTATAAATTGATCTTTTAGTGCTGAGACACAGTTGTACGTTTTACACAGAGCCTGTATATGGCCCGTGCGTCACTCGAGGTTTGGCACTTTACTGTCAGACCTCAGCCACACAGTCATAATCTGTTTCAAAAAGGAACAACCAACAAACTTTTGTGACCAACTAGAACTACTCTCATGACATCTTTCTCAGCATGCAATCAACTTAAGGCAATGCTATGTAGGGTTTGGACAATTATTTTTGTGGCAGTTACATTTTGGATGGGGCAAACTGCCCCTCCCGCAACATCTTCAGTGCATCCTGTAGGTTGTCAAATGAAGAAGATATATAACAATGCAAATGCATGTAAACACGAGCAGATGAGGCGCCAGACAAGTCCAATAAGATCAGAAATGATTTGTATTTTGCAAAAAGCATATGCATGTTATGGGTGAGTGAAATATGAAAATGAATGTTATCCCTTTTATAGAGGAGGACTTCTAATCCTCTTGTGATATACCCGGTCACATGCAGGTCACCTCATTAGATGTAAATCGCTCACAACATAATGGTTAGTCATTTTCAATAGATCTACAATATGTAGGCCTATCTGTTTTTTCTACTTATATCCCAAACTAAAAAAGCAGCGTGTGCAGCGAGAATGCTTACAGGCTCATATATCTATGGACATCAAAGCAGCTACTTATTAGCAATGAGAAATAGAATAATATATGTAGCTTGCATTTTTTTTGAGTTTCATAACAATGCCATTTTCACATTAATCATACATCATGTTATAATAACCTGCATGGGCCCTCATTTACTTCCCAGAAACACCAATGAGCCTTGTCTACTTGTGATCCTGTGGCGGTTCACTACTCTTTCTTCAGCCCATAAGTGCTCCAGTTTTGTCTCACCCACTAACAGGTACTATGATGAAGACATGTTATTCACTTCATTACTCTTAGTGGTCATTCTTTTGCCTTTTTTTTTTAAATGTGAAAATATGTGATTGACGTATGAAGACATTCTCCAGTGGCCCTCTCACAGCACTACTCTGTAATGTGTAAAAGTGTCTCATGCGAGTACAGACCGCTCTGATGTCACAGATCTGGGTGTTGGCACAAACAGGAGCTCTGCTAACGACCCGCCGCTCGTTAGCAGTAATTACCCAGAATGCTCTATTTTGTGTCTGACTCTCATAATGGGCCGCCACATTGCTAACGCTTTTATAATTCCTCAAAAAACCTTGGTTCTGTGTTTTCCCATGCAACTTTGGGGAAAATCAGCCTCTGGTGCCAATGAAAGCACAACCACCAGCTCTTTGGCTAACGTTACTTGTTTGTGAGGTGGTCTAATGCTAGGCTAAGGCCCTCTTTAAGCAAAGCATTCACACCACTCATAATCATGGCCGCACCACATCAACTGAAGACTGGGTGCTGCGCTGTGTCATTTTGTAACAGTTTGAACGTCATCTTTGGCCTGTAGGAGCTTGTACAGATCAACCCTGGCACCAGTCACTTGTCTGTCACTTCTGCCAATGCCCTCTCTGCTCACCGATGAAGGCCTACAGACACACTGGAGCATTTTTTTTTTACTCTTACCTGACTGATAGATAGCACAAAAAGAAGTCTGCCTCTGTTCTATTTGGGGTGGTCACATTGAATCATATTCCTTTATCTTACTCTATCCCCTTCCTTTCCTTCCTTCCTTTCCCTGTTTACTCACACTAACTATTATCCTGTCTTTCACTATCTCTCCTTCGTACATATCCAAACCTTTCAGTCTGGACACATTTGATATTAAAACTCCATCAGCTACGAGTTGTGCCTATGATCCTATATCCATACTTGTTGCTCATTCACTTCATAGTTTATGTAACCATTTATTTACCAATTATTAGTCAACCTTTGTTTGAAATTAAGGTTAAGGTTAAGGTTAAGGTTACACTTTATTGTCCCCGTAGGGAAATTTGTCCTCTGCATTTGACCCATCCTCAGTGCCGCTGGGGCAACCTTTCAGGAGCAGTGGGCAGCTGCAGCGCAGCGCCCGG
>JAVQKG010017976.1:0-13629 GCA_036025885.1 Hypseleotris bucephala
GGAGTAATGGCTCCAATAAAATGCTCAAAATCATTAATTTGTTAATTAATCAGTTATCATTAATCGAAGAAGTACCAAACTCAGTGTAGTTCAGCGTCTTCATCATATGTAACTGTCCAGCAAGTTAGAAGAAGATAGGGCAAAAACTTCCTGGGTTATTGCATTTACAAATTTAATCCTTAATTACTTAATTACTATTCATCGCAGATGTACCCAAATCAATACAGTTCGGGGTCCTTATAAGGTCTAAGTATCTGCAAAATTTCAAAGTGATCTGGCATTTCGTTTTTGAGTTATCGCGGTCACACGGCCAATCAGCGGACGTGGACGGACATGAAACTATATATATAAATATATATATAAATATATATATATATATATATAAATAAAATGAGAACACTGAATGATGATAATGCTGATAGAAGTGTGAGCCCTTTATCTAGCCAGATAAATGCATATAATATGAAACAGTACATATAATGTTTTATCCTTGTCTTGTGTTAATATGTAGGTCCAGGTGACAGAGTGCCACCGGTGTTTGGGCTGGATGTGACTGATGTGTCGCGGTGGGAGGAGAGCGTGCTGACCCCTGCACTGCAGATACTGGCCTCTCTCAGTAAGGTGGGGGCCTCCTGGCACTCCCTTCTTATGCGTTGTATTCACAAGTCACATTTTTTCATTGTTGCATCATGCAAGTTGTTGCTGTTTTGTTTTCTAGCATTTTCTATAACTTTTTATAATCTTTTATTTTAGTGCTGTTTTTCTCTAAGATAGCATAGAAAGACAAAATTTTATACACAATCTGTCTTACAGGGTGAGGATCCTTCTGTTTCACCAATGAGAGTGGAGGGGGCAGAACTGAGGAACAAGCGAAGCCGGCACACCTGTGACCTGTGCGACAAAGTAATTATCGGAGATCTAGAGTGGACAGGTGAGACTATATGCTTAGTATTGTTTCTTCCTGAGTGGAGTCTGCATGTCCTCCCTGTGTTACCATGGTTTCTCTCCGGGTAACTTCACTTCCCTACCACTGCCCAAAGACATGCATGTTTGGAGAATCGGTCAATCTAAATTGTCCCTAGTGACTGAATGTGAGCGTGAATTGTTTTTAATTGGTCTGTATGTCTCAGTGTCAGCCCCGTGACTAACTGGACTGGTCCAGGGTGTATTTGCTGAAGGGCCAAAGTTACTGGGATAGGCTCCAGACACCCATGACCTTTTACAGGAAAAGTGGTAGAAGATGAGTGAATGAATAAACACCCACACAAACGCTTACAGTTACACTTTTTGTTGTGCTTTTGTTTTGTGGTAACTGCACCAAATAATTTCATAATTCATGTTGGAGTACAAAAACTAAGTAAAGAACTTACCGTAGATGGTTACTTTAGAATCACTATTTAAAACATAAGAAAAGGAAAATGGAATAATTTCTGATGATCAAATCAAAGGTCCTATGTGTCCTGTGTTACAGCTCACCTGAAGTCTAAAAAACACCACTATCACGTGAAGAAGAAGAAGAGGAAGTTGGAGGAGAGCAGTAGCCAGTGTGGACAGAGCCAGGATCTCTCCAAGGACTCGTCTGTTGCCCCCGGCTGCAGTGTACCCTCCCCAGACACACAAGTACCCGTCACTTCCTAAAACACAATATCACAATTAACTGCATTTACACCAATTGGGTTTGCATGAGCCCACAGGGGTTGTACTGCAGGCCTGAGGAACTTTTAAAATGGAAGACAAACAATTTCGCTCATTATAGAGAACAATTCAAGAACTGTTATATATTTCTGTATTTATTGTACTGACTTTTATGGCATGTGTTTACAAGCCTTTAACTTCAGAGTATTCTATATTTTTTAATTTTATCCAAAGCAGCAGAATTCTGCATTTTGAAATTGTGCCTTTTCAAAAAGCTCTCTGATGTTTTCCCCATAAAAGCTTTTTGTTTTAAAATCTCTGTGTTTTCTTTTTTTTTTTATATAAAAGCCATCTGAAAATCTCTATTTGTTTTTCTACCGCAATTCACTCAATTACTATTATTGATGTTTTGTTTCCAAACTAACACAGCATCGAGCAATATCAAATGAAACTGTCTAAAGTCACTTCACTTTGCTCTGTTAATATATTATTTAATTAAATGCAGAATTACCTTGTACATGCCTTTCTTCTTATGGTGCTCAGATGTGGGAGCAGTGGGTGAGGGTGTAAGGTGAGAGCATTATTTTAAAAGGTGATTGCTGTCTGTGTGTTGTACACCAAGGTGTGCCTGCTGCTGTAAAACCACTTACACAATCCCTGGCGTTTCTCCAAAGGCCTCTCTTTGCTGCTGCTCATTTGCCGCTTTTCTATTTCACCTCCGCACCTCTCTACCGGCCCATTGTTGCACTCTTCTTATAAAGCTGTCCAAGTTTTACCTTGATGTGTCTGAGGTTATCATCACAGGTTGTGTTCACATGTTGCTGGTGCTTGACCTCCTCCACTCCACTAAAACTGTTTCCAGCTCTATAATATAATAGAGGGAAACTCTCTTGTATATGTGTCCCACATTCTGTTATTGTGAAGTGGGTCAGGCCTGCTGCTTACGGAGGCTTACATGCAGTTATTGGAGTCATGGTGATATCAAAGGTCACTGTGCAACTGGTGTCTGCCTTTTGTTGCTTTGTTTTTCTTCCCTACTGTTGTAGGGACATTTTTACATTTTTATCGGAACTTGTATCATCAGACACATTTTTAAATACCTCTTATTGGCTTATGTAACCAATGTGTGTGCCACAAGTCTTGCCTGGCACCTCCAGGCACTGCTGAATCATTCCACATTTAAGGAATAAAGCTTGCGCAATTGCATGACATAAGGCTTGAGCCTGTTGAACTGAGCGTACCCTCGCTCACAGAAGTGGAGAACTAGGGCAGAATCGCCGGTCACAAGGCTAATTAGTGATTTACACACGGCAAGTCGAAGGATCATCTTCAGGACACTTGCACCCACATGCACTCCCATACTCATTACTGACAGTACAGCTGCAACACAAACGCTGCTGCTTTTGGCCATGTACATTACACTCATAGTATTGGACATATTAATATGAATTTGTATACTCTGTTGAGTCACAGTCATGCACTGGCTATGCTGCAGTCTGCCAGCCTCTCTGTGGAGTTTAGGCTATAGCAGCTCGCAGGCTGTCTGCTCACAGAGCACACATTGTCCTATAGATGGGGCCCACCATGGGGAAGCTGCAGGCTCACTTATGTAATACATGCTGCAGCCTATACATGAATGACTGCTTTGCCACTGCTGTTGGCCTCTGCCACTGACTCTATTGCATGTGCTACTCAGTAACATGTACATTGTAGGCAATTTAAATACATTAGTCATGCCACACCTAAAGCTAACACAACTTGTTTCACTCACTATTTTCATCTATTCTTATGCTACTCTGGTATTTATTTATTTACTAAAAGGTTATGTTTATGGTATTTTGGCTGTGGAGTTTGCACTCTTCATCAAAACTGCTGTTTATGTTTGAAGTTGTTTGCCTGGCTTGCCTCTCTAGATCTCTGCCGTAGTAGTGTGTCATCCGGTGACTGTGCGTCTAGCTAATTTGAAGTCCACTTAATCCTAATCTCTAATCCCATTTGCTTAAACATTCTCTGCCATCTGGCCCTGGCAAGGCTAAAAAAACTGGCTGGCATGCATCTACTCACACAGACTAATCAGACAGAGCCAGCTGTAGTCAAAGACAGTACGATTTGACTAAATATACAAATGTTTTATTAAGCATGTCTCCTGTGAATGTGGGCAGTCAGTGTTGCTCACTGATAGTGGGAAGGTCAAGCATCAAACAATGTAGACAACACACTGACTCTTAATCAGAAATATGTGGAATGTGAAGGTCCTGCTGTATTGTTTCAACATTGTCAGTGAAAGTTTATCAATATCAGGCCATATACGCAGTATCCCTTGGCATTTGATCCTGTAGATGCTGTCTTGTAATCATGGTTGTACGCAGCGATGAGGTCACAGAGGTATTTTCAGTTTACTTAAGTAATACTGTATCTTTTCACGAGACAGAAGCTACAATATTTTAGACAAATCAAGGGTGCATTGATGTATTCAGTTAAAAAAAGTCCAACTCTATAAACACATGAACTAAACCAGGACTAAATATGGAATTATGCAGTGCTAAACCAGGTCAAAACCCAGACTAAACTATAAAAAAAATACTACATCGGAGATCTAAAGTTGGTCCTAATCACCACAATGTATATACTGTATAATTCTAGACAAAGACGCTTTACAATTGATTGCAGCATTTATTCATTCAACAGTCACACACTGGTGGTGGAAAGCCAGTTGTGCATACGCCCCCCCCCCGACCACCACCATGGTCACAGTGGCAGGTTTTGAGATTCAAACCACCAACCTTATAGGACGACCATTTAACCTACCCCTTTAACCAACCCCTCAACCGAACACCACACAAGTGTTATTTAAACAGCTGTTATGTAAATGTCCTATCCTTATTCAGCGATAAACTAGCTTAAATCAACCTAACACGTTTTATAATTCCTAAACACTCACAGCAATCTCCGCATTTTTGTAATTGCATGTTTTACTCTTCAATGTTTCTTTAGCTGTGAAGGTGAAATTGCCTTAACTATGACCCCACTACTCCACATAACCTTCCCCTTGGTACTCAGCTAGTGTTACTTACTTGGAAGTCCATAAAGACAATTGACTTGGCCGTTACGTAATCATGTGAGAAACATAACAACGGCAGGTGTGACACTTTTGGATAACCCCGGCATTGTTTGAGCGCTCATGTGATCGGCTTTGTGCTTGTATTGTCCTTCATAATAAGACCCACATTGCTTTCCCTCACATACTGTACATGTATACATAGGCAGTCCATAATGTATTCTTGGTCACCTAGGGATATCCATCAAGCATCCTAATCCTAGCCTTAAGACACTGTTTGTATCCCCACGGTGAGATGTGATGGTTGCATCCACATATATAGGGATAGGGTTCAGTGAGTTCACAGAGCTCTATTTTCCCCGGCGCTGTCTGGCTGCACAAGTTGCAAAATAATGACTAAAGGGATGACAAGAGAAGGGGAGACATGATCTGAAGTGAAAGGCCTGTAAGGAACGTGTCAGAGGTGCCTTTAGTGTTCTCGCTCTAACTGTGGGTCTCACTTTACTGTATATTTCCTGACCATGTTATGTAATGTAGGGCCGCTCGCTGAATTTTTTCCTTTTTTTCTAAACTTTTACCCTCCCCGATCCCGAGCATGACATTCCTTCCTGTTTTTCCAGCAACCCAGTGAACTCCTTTCCCAGGGCAACACTGTATACACAACACAGGCTGTTGAATCACATGTTTTTAAATACAAAAGAGTTTTTCAAAGATTTTTTGGTTAATTTTGTTTCATTTCCGTTATAATTATAATTGCAATATTGACAAAAAAAAACATATTTTTACGAGCTCATATAAGGCACTTTCCCCCCTTCTTTCATTCTTTTTTTAGGACAAACAATAGTAAGTAGTAGAAAAATGAGAATCCATTAGCATTCTGAGTAGAAAGTCGCCTCAGCATACAGAATTACTTGAATATGTGTAATATAAATAAATACAATACTGTTTGTGTTGTTGCAAAAACGATAGAATTCTCAGAACATTTTGCATAATAGTTTCCCTTTAAACAACCGCTTATCTTTTAAATATTATCTACAGAGAGTTAAAATGTCTTGATTTTGATGTTTATATATACCAACATTCCTTTTATTAAAAAATGCTCATGCTAATTTTATCTCTGTCCAGTTGTGTTCACCTTTGGTCTGGGCAGGAAATAGGTGTGCCACTCCATAAACGACCAACAAAGCCAGCCTGTGTGTTGTGAATGTGCTATTCTCTGGTGTGTACTTTATGTGAGACAAAGACAAGTGTGTGTGTGTGTGTGTCTGTCTGTTTTCTATTCTCAGTTACTTCAGCGCCTTTTCCCGCCAGTGCAGTATTTGGTGGGAGTGGTTATAGCTGCTTGCTACGGCAACAAAGAAGCCACATCCTTCCCGCCTAATACGTAAATGAGCAGGCAGGGGGCGGGGTTGGGTGCCTCCCCTTCTGCGGACTTTAACACTTTAGCTGCTGCAGTGCGGCGGTGGGGAACAAGCCTTTTTTAATATACACAGTCTGGCCACTTTATTAGATAGGCCTTACATCTTTCATTACAGCAGGCCACCTGATTCATGTTTTGTCTTCTTGTGGTCAGAGAGTGTACATGTTTAGTGATATGACTTTTAAGTGCATAACCTTGAGAACTACACAAATAGCCTAATGACATTTTGAAAATTCTGGGGAAATGTTATAGCTTTTGTCAACAAATAGTTCCACCACACAGTTTTCGTAGATTTGTATATGTTTAAATTAGTTAGACGCATATGCATACAATCTTTATTGACTCACGTCACTTTCTACTCTTTGTCAGTATTGACCATGACTAATCTAAACTTACTGCGATACAATACAGTACATTTGAGTCATTACGATACATTTACTAGATAGACATTTATGTTGTGTTTATATTTTTATATATATACCAGTAAATCTATATTTATATTTTATACCTCATACAAACTTGATTACAACAGCAAATACCTTGCTCAACTGAGTTATGCAAGCCTGTGTATGTAACATGTAACAGCCAAAAGCAGCTGTTGTACACATACATTCATACATACATGTACACACACACACACACACACACACACACACACCCTTGAACCAGTTTTAAACAAAGAGCTGTATTATATGAATCCATTCAATGTGCTAAGTAGTCAGTAGAGGGTCACTATAGGCACTGTATGTTTTGCAGTTTATTGTTTAAAGAAATGTAAAAAAAAAAAAAAAAAAATGCCTTCATTGGTCTAGTAAGAAATCTCATCAAGAAGTAATACCATGTTATTTTTTACAGGTAGTAAAGTTCAAACATAGTGGCAGTTTGTAACCATTGGAAACAATCAACACACTCGTTTTCATTATGTGGCATGTTGGGACAACAGTATTGTGTGTGCTAAATGAGTGCATATGAGTGTGTTTTTGTTGTGTGTTGGCGAGCAGGGAAGTAAACGGAGGGAACTCACTGCTGCGTATCACATACAGTTGGGTTGATAAGATGTTCTACAGTTAACGGTTAATAGTTCATCTGTTTGTTTAGGTGTAGGTTCAAGTTCAAGAGTGAAAGAACTATAAGAATATAAGAATTTCTGCCAAAAAAAATCCCAAAGGCCATTAGTGCTTTTGTGCCCTTTGGATACAATATTGAGATACACTAAATAATAGCTTTTTGTTGTATAGTACAGAGTAATTTTTTTCAATTTGACTGCATGGTGATTGGGAAGTTTCAGGTTTGTTCAACACATAACTGTTAAAAGCCACAGACATGTGCTGAAGTGATTATTTATTTATGATTAACACAATAATCAGGGGTATCATAATGATTTAGAAGAAAAGTTGGTTTAACCTTGAGCAATGTAAACATGTTTTGAGGAGAATTTATTTATGATAGATGACCCTCTTAAGTCCTGGCTTACTCCTGATTTAGCACTAGTTTATAAAAATACCTATTTTATGCCAGACTTAGTGTAGCCCTGGTTTAAGTAATGTACCATGACTGTACTTTTAGGGACATTGTAGAGAAGGGGTGTCCAAACTTTTACTTCAGTAAGGGCCACATTTTCACAAATTAATCCCAGGGAGGGACACACTCTTCTGGTTTCCCTTCTCCAAAAGCCCCTTCAGTGTTTTTTGACCACATGTTTTGTCAGGTTTCTTCTTTTTAGTTTCCCTCTGTATTATAACCACACAGAAAAGTGGAAAATTATTTTGTTATACATTGAATACTTTCTTATATTTGGATTATGTAGAGTCACTAGCAGTAAAAATACAATCTGGGCCAACTGAGAGGTGAGCCTAAGGACCACAAAAATTGTTCTGTGGGCCTCATTTGGCTTCCGGACAATAGTTTGGACACCCCTGTTACATAGGGACATAAAACTGTTAATTTAATGTAATTAAACTATTGTTCTTCGATTTTCTAATGTCCCACTGTGCATGGTGAAGTCAGCTGTTCTGTCCTCAAACATACTGGGTTGGGACTGCTCACTATTCCATATTTAACTGCTTAGGCTCTCTCCTGTGTCCCCCTGCCCTACTTTACACTTTGACCATATAACACTGTTAGGTATCAAGGTCACATGGGCGTGAACTGAAATAATGCTCATGTGATGTATGCATTATTATATATAATAGTTATTAAGTCCCCTGAATAACACTAAAAATGTAAAGAGAGTGGAAGCATTGAGTATATAACTAAGGTGGAAGCCCACCAATAAAGTCAATGCTCACTTGTGATGTGATACTGTCCTCTGCTGGTATAATCTGGGAACTACTCAACTTGGCCATTATTCCACATTTAAAAACATGTATTATCCATTCAGAAAAAAGCTATTAAACTATGGAGCTTCTCTGTCAACGTAAGCAGCAGGTGGTATTCCATCACACTTAATGTAGATCTGTGGTCATCTGCTGTTGTAATCCAACAATGTTTTATGCTTTTATGCTTTTATGTGTTGAAGTTGATTTAGCTTACTTGAATTACTACCCTGTAATTTTGAGGTATTCAGGTATTCTGAAAAAGCATTTGATCAGTTTAAATAATTTTCTGAACCAATTTCATGTGTGAAAAACACTGCAGTTTCTGAAACTTTTTGCGCTATTAGAATGACCAGTAATGAGCAGGTGCGCTGTGCAGCTGTACAAAGTGGACATTGAAAATACTAGCATTCAGTGTTGAATTAAATCACAATTATCATATTGTAAACTTAGAATGGAAAGTTAATCCTTAATCTCATTGCTTTAAATTTTAATATTGAATAACTCAAATGATAAATGAGGCGAAACAATAGCTGAATGTAATAAATGATGTTTATTGTTGCACAAAATGTACAAAATAACAAGCAAATGGACATCTCCTCTTCCCGGCACCCCTCCCTCCCTTTGGTTAATTCAACATGAAACTTGAATTTCTGAAACCTATGACTACGGCGAGTCTGATGGTCCAAGCCAAACGCATGGTAATTCAGAGAGACGACACATACCCAATTTCAGCATCACTGAACAATTAAAAATGAATAAAAACACCTTATTTACACATTTCAGTCAGAACTTTTACAACATGCCATCTATATTTATAGAGAATGCTTGAGCACATTACCCCTGTGTAGAAAATATATGATCAAAATAAATAAGACTACGGGCTAAGGACATCCAAAGTTTCTTCTCAAACTGTAATTTCATATCATGTCACCCATTTCGGTAAGGTTTTTATCAGCCCTGAAAACAGCTTGACTGTAAGCAGATGTTGGGCGATTTTGCCTTGAGCACAAAACTAATAATAAAGCATCTTTAATAAATTTATCTGCTTAATGACTTAATGACTTCTCCTCAAATCCTGGCTTTTTTCTCACAACAGCATGAACCTATCAGCTTTGGCACGGCGTGATCAAGTAAGTGTGCTATGGTTTCTCAAAAACACATCCATTTGTGCGCTAAAGTGAAAACTGTGAACAACAAATGAGAAATAAATAAACTCTTGGTTCTTTCTTTGTATACATTAGTTAAGCTGTATTTTGAATTAGAAAAAAACAGACATTGAAAACCACTTTAGCACCATGGAACTAGTGGATGTTGTTCAAGTAAAAAGCCATACAGACCAGGTTTCTGATAGGGTGCTGCTAAGAATGTGAATGGCATTGGGTGGTTGGCAGAGGAGGTTTGAGGGTGAATGAAGTTTTAAAATGGAGGCATGTTAGCATAAAAATTAAGAATCTGCTTGTGCCTTCTTTCTGCACCAAAAAGAAATTCAAAACAGGTGGAAGCAAATCTCCGGAGTGTGTCCATCACATTGCTTCATTATTCACCTGTTAGTACCTCCATGACACTACATACTCACTTAAAGTGCCCCCTTTAGATTTGGTGTACGGGACAAGGCAAGAGCTAAGGGTGTTCATTTGATCCAATTTTGAGAAACACAGATGGCGATGTTTTCAAAGTGTGTGCAAAAATATTTCAACTACTGCTGGAATATTAACCCATTTCAACACATTTGTTTTGCAATATAGCTTCCTTTTTAATCCTATGTATTTTCATCTGCATTTTCTTGTCTTTTATTTGTTTCAATAAATATCTATACTTTATTTTCTGACACTTTTTTCTCTTTTCTTACTTTACAAAATGAGAGACAGGATGATGGACAGCCAACAATATATATACTTTCTTCTTCTTACTACCATTAGTTTTCTATCCCCGGGGATAATTTTGTTTCTTTGTAAACAGATTTAACAGCAACTTGTATTAGCGTCCTCCACTCTCCAAGTGCATTATTAAACTCCATTCTTGTTTCTCATTGCAGAAGGGCCCTGATTTGTTTTGAGGTGCTGTCATCGTTTAGATGTCGTGTTGTATACCTACAAGAAATTAAAGAAACATATTATAAAATGTTGCTTCTTTCTAAGGCGCTTCACTTTATTTTGGAGTAAATCTGGCTCACCTCAGTGCATTGAGAAGGCCCTCTACACTGTTGGACGGCTGTTCTTTCAGCACTTTGATGCAGCCCTTCATCTGCAAAAAAACAGAAAAGCATTTAGAGAAAAGCCACCCCACCTATTTCATGCACTCAAAATATAGGCCTCTGTTTTATGATGGTAGTTAAAATGTAATATCACCATTTTATTGAGATTTTTTTAATCACAATTTTAGCTGACTTTGTACTTTAATCTTTCACAGAAGACAACTGCTTCTTAATATATTTTAACAAATTCTGTACATGCATTTCCAGTGTTCTTAATGATACTTAATATTGTTTATTTTTACTTTTTTTTTAAAAATATAAACACTGGCATTGTTACAGTAGAAATGATGGTGAAGAGCAGAGCATAAATGACACTATAACAATACAGCGATCTTCGAAGATTGTCATAACTTCCTATCACAATTCAAAATTTTATAGCCACATTGCCCACCCCTATCCCACCCACATGTCTCTCCTAACCACTTACAATAAAAGACACACAAAAACCAACTGAATGAGGTTGAGACCAAAAATACACGCCAAAAACAGTACAAGCAACTCACATCGATTTTAGAAGTCTTGGCAAAAGCCCCGACTGGGTGAACATGGTCATAGAGAATGATGACACCCACCATCACCCTCATACAGAAGAGCATGGTGTCTGTATTGGTGAACCGGCAGCGATATTCCCTGAAAGACACATGCAGTAACAAAGATTTACATATCAAAATATATAAGTATGGGTATATAGTTGTTCGGATGGTGTCTATTCATACAATAGTGTGGCAAATACAATATGACTGGCTGTGAATGACAAGAGTCTGTTCTTTCTCTCATGAATAATTGTTGGATAGTCTATTAATTTAATTGAGTTATAAATTTGTCTCAAACTTGAAAAAGCCTCCTTTGTGCTCAATTTGAATGGTCAATTAATTAAAGATTGCTTTGGCCACAAGTACAAAGGAGCCCAAGGAGGAATATGGAGAGAACCAAGATGATACTCACGGAGTTTCTAGCATGACACGGCATACACAGGCCATGGTGCTCAGGCAATCTGTGGTGTCCTCTATGGGTAAGGTCTTATTCTAAAATACACAGGGCAAACAGACAGATGAGAAATGTTTCCACAAGGGGGAGACAGAGCACATTATTTTTATCATGTGTTTATCATGCTGTATTTAAAATGAAGATACTTCTCCTTTCAGTTCAATTACAGTGCAAGGTACTGTGTTATGTCCTCTCACCACTAATATAAGTTAATGGTGTTTTTATTTTTTGGTGCCCAGGGGCATAACAACATAAAGAGAAAAAAAATACTTAGCATATTATAGAATGTGCATTTAAAACAAGTACAGACTGAGTTTAGTAAAAGACAAACCTCTGACACAAACTTGGTAGTAGCATTACTTAAGGTCTTGAGCATGGGCGTGGCTTCAGCGTAAAACAGTGACATCCGATTGGCCATCTCATTATTTACTTCATTCTCTGCTTCGAGCTGAAAAAAAAAGTATATGTCTAAAGATGTCTCACATTATTTATCCCCTGATGACCAATAAAACCACAGACAGCTGTGTAACTTGATCAAAGTTAATATTTGCACATCTGGCTGAATAAAAACAACTTCTGAAACAAGGCCTCACCTGCTGGTTGTTCAGCCTGTTTCGGCTTATAGTCCTCCTGTAGTAGCTGAAGTCATTCTGAATGGCTGGATTTGTCATCTGTATTTCACAAAAGTAACATTATTATTGCTTACAGTGTAATGTGTCTAACTGGGTTGGAATCAGAATATCAATCTCACTTTTAGTTCGTCAAAGCTGAGTGTGAAGTGGAGGATCTCAGCAAACTGTTTGGCCAAAGCCTGCTCTCTCTCCAGGTGCTGCATGGGAGCATAGGGTGGGCTTGTCAGTGCCTCCAGTAGACTGCGCAAGGCATTTTCTGTTAACAAAGAAGAAGAAAAAATAAATATGAACAAGTCTGGGACCCACATCACCTGTTTAGACTGAAAGGCACTTGAGGAATTCTGTGTCGAGTTTGCATGTCCTCCCCGTGCTTGTGAAGGTTTCCTTTGGGTACTCCGGTTTCCCCTATTACTAAAAACATGCTGGTCAATAGTGGTGGCATGATCAGTCGCAGCAGCTCAGGCTAACCTCCATCTGATCTTTGTAATTTTGTTGTATGTATCTTGTATATAGATAGATATATAGATACATAAAGCACTTTCTATTACTACAAACAATACTAGAGTCAGTGCTGTAGTCATATGTTTAATTCACACTGTTTACCAGACAGAAAAGTCACATCACTGCCACTACCTCACTGTCTCCAAACAGACAAAACCTCAGTGTGTATTGTAGCAGGACTATAGAAGCAAAGTCTCCTGAGGCTCCATTTCTTCCTCTGCATTAAAAATGTATTAGGGCTTCTATAAATACAGTGCTCAGCTGTTTCATCTAAAGGGCTCTGGCAGAAACCCCAGAGTTTCTCCTGCTGTGCAGAGCAGGGCTACCACAACACCAAGTGACTTTGCCTAATAGCCTGGTGGATAAACTGGAGCAATGCAAAAGACAAATACAATCCAAAATGGACCTAAACTATTAATGAAACACTAGATTTGTGTTTGGCTGAATTATGTTTTATGCATTTCTGGAGATCCCATTTCTGGAATGTTCCCAGGTCCCCCAAAAGCAAGTAATAGAACATATAAACCAGAACTAACCCAAGTCTTAACTAGAGCTATGTGTAAGTAGGACAGAACCAGATCTAAAGCAAGTATAAACCAGGGGTCTCATTTACGAAGCTCACTTGCGCACGTTGCTGTGCGTAAGTGAGCTTCTACGCAAAACGTGGGATTTATGAAACTCCTACTAGGCGTAGAACTTTGCTAGACGGCCTTTCCCAATCAGTGGCTACACCCTCGCCCTCCTCCCTCCACCCTCCACTCGCTCTGAAGAACCCTCACAGCTGAACGGAGTTACCTTCATCAGGCGCTCGTTTCAGACACACT
>JAVQKG010018043.1:0-14288 GCA_036025885.1 Hypseleotris bucephala
AATGTAGATCAGACATTTTCTTTGTATCCAGGTGAAAGATACCCTGCTAACAGACCAAACTGGCCAATAATCCCAAAATGGAAAAATATGACTTTTACCTGTAGTGTCTGGCCTTAATCATTTTGTGTTTTAAACCAGTCAGTAGGTTCTGCACTCATATCTTAAAGCAGAAAAGAATAACTATTTCTTCCACGGGTGCAGATGGATAGGGGTATAGAGTGTACAATAGATATATGGTACTCCCCCTACCCGCCGCGCCTGTCCACACAACCCACAGGCTAAACACGCTCTATTTTATTCTCAGTGTTGACTGGCGAGAGAGAGAGTGTCACCAGCGCTGCGGTCTTGTGCCATCATCTGGTTCCTCACAGGGGTGTGGTGGTGCCTTTGCATGTGTGTGTTTTTGTGTGTGTTTTTGTTTTTGTGTGTGTGTTGTATGTTTGTGTGTTCGTGGGTGGGCTGCCATCCCCTCTGACTCCGGTGAAGTGATCGCCGTGGCAGCAAGCGAGAGAAGACACTAATCTCATGTGCCAGCTCAGAGGTAGTGCGTAGGGCTGTCGTCGCATCCCACTGATAAACAAGTTACACAAGTTGCTGCTTCAGGAAGTTACTGTACTTTGTAAAGCAATAAATAATGTGAGGTTGATGATGACAAGTAGCCGATGTAAGGAGTTCATGTTAGGGGAGAAGTCCAAAATGGGTCATTAAAAAAACGTTTGTGAATTTTTCAGCCAAGGAGGTGGCCAGTGATGTTTTTGCTTGTGCTTGTTTGTTTCAAAATTGTTTATATGTGTGAACTTATTAGTTGTGAGAGCTTGTTGTGCCAGATTAATGCAAGAAAGCATAGCCTGGAATAGAATCAAAATAATGTAGGTGTGCTGAAATGGTATCAAGATTTTTGCCAAATAGTTGTTTAAGATACACAGTTAGCTACACAAAAAATGAATTATGTTTGTTGGCAGAAACAGCTGCAATTGTAGCCAAAAACCAAGGATGGGTAAATAAGTTTTTTCTAAGCTTAAGTATTATATTGAGCTCCCCAATCAATGCACAGTTTGTCATTTTTAACGCTAAACAATGTTCTGTCACTATTTGTCACATTTTTTGTTTTTACACATTCCTTTGTGTTGAGAATGCTATATCCTCTGTGTGTTACTGTGGGTTCACTCCAGAAACTGTGGCTTCCTCTCACATACATTAAGAGATTGTTTATTGTACATAGTGGGTTAATGTGAGGGTGCATGGTAGCTTGATATACAGTACGTATTAAGTGTTAGCCCTGGAACTTTTTTGGCCTACAGTTGCTGGGATAGGCTTCAGCACCAGCGAGCAAAGAATTTCTAACTGTCTGGTTCACCAATGTTTACTGTGTATTTCAAACTATGCATAGCTCTGTTTGTTTTTCATCAAGATTCATTTATATAGATATCTTGATATATCATATTTGTATATACAGTAGGTCATCCATTTGCAGACTGTAACCATCTGTTGCTGTGGTTGCCTGGTGCAGACAGCAGAGATTTCAGACAGTTTGATATTCCTGGCTTTGAGCCTTGATAAAGGTCACAGGGTTGGTTGGAGTTTTTCTTTAACTTCTATGTGTTGACTTGATTGACAAGACAGTGTTGCCAATAGACTTGCCCTGAGTGAGAAAAACCTGATGTTGTGCCTCGTCTTTAAGCAAACATATTTCACGTATTATGGAGTCATGCCAATTGGAAATGGCTTTAAAGTCTTTGATAATATAGACTATATTTCTTCATCATTGCATTGCAGCCTCAAAATTCGTGATAATGTACACTATTAACATTTGACATTCATCAGAGAAAGCAGTGTTTATCTGCATCTATGGCCAGGAATGGGAAAAAAAATCCAAAATCATAAAAAAGATTAATAGTAGCTTAGATAGACTTTTCTATCCTAACTCAACAGAGTCTATTATTCATTTTTTCCACAGTGGTATGGTATGTGACCTCTGTTGCCACATCTGCCCTGACACCGAATAATCGAGACTTGGCAGCCATACCATATCAATAGCCTCAACCACCCCCAACCAGATTTACAATGGCAAATTCATATCAGTCAAGTATGTAGATTGACTTGCTTGTTAATAGGCAACTTAATCTCCTGAGCCACCACAGTCGCTAATAATTATTATTGGGATCTATGCACCCCAAGCTCATAGATATCATTTTTAAACAGTATTTATTTTAAGTTATTAATATGGCAGTAGAGTGATGAGTCTTTGAGCACAAACGCACTCTGGCAGCAAATGTAGATAGAGCAGTCACCCTTCCTGCCATCTAATAAAGGCACTTGAAACAGAAGATGAAAGATGACACCACAAACCCTGTGAATCCCAGCAGTGACACAGGTAGTTTTTCTCACACTCTGCCTGATAGCCCCGTAGATAGGGCCATTAAATCAAGCCCTAAATTGAAGCTCGCATTGAAGTAGCCCGTAATTAATAAAGAGGATTGGAGCGCAGCCGTTGACATGAGGGTGACATTGCACTCACCAACATCTGTTTTGTTTTGTCAGACAGCCTGCTCCCTGGGGTGCCCTGCCGCTTAGACCTATGTGGATTTAGGGCGTGCATGTGTGTATGTTTCAATGGTGGTGCACAAATAGAACGGGATTAGCATGCATCTGTGCACGGGCGCTAATGTGGGTGCTTATGTGCAATGGACTAATTAACTGTACAGCGCAAACAAAAACACACACACACTCCTCTTCCTTTGGGGGCTAGCAGAGGTTTTAGCTAAAGGTCCACACAAACATAGACCTCTCCAGGGACGTGCACTGTAGCTCCCAGCCCTCCTTCCACGAAATGCCCTGGTCCAATTTGGTGCCGCAAGAGAGGAGGCTACAGGAAGTAAACAATTTGGTCAGGACAAGGGCATGACTACAATGTGTGACAGTGTCTATGAATAGAAATGACAAAAAAAACATGCAAATTGATCTTTGACAATTTATGTGATCTAGCCAAACCCTTTGAAACAAGGGTGAAAACTGATTTATTTCACAGTATATTAAAATGGTTTTCATTGTCACAAGTAGATTGATTATGGTAAGTGTTAAAGTAAGCAAAATGCAAGTCAGGTCATTGAACCTTTACATTTCTACTGGATTTTATTTGTTTGTTTATTTTATTTCCACTCTAAGTCCAATAAATTGCATTGTTGGATTTTTTTATGAGTAAAATTTTCATCTGACCGAATTCCACTTCATGTCTTTTTTTTAAGAGACCAATATGCAACAGTACTACAGGGCCACTGGGATGTACAAGCCCCTTTGATTGCCCCTGTTCAATCTAGTGCCGCAAGAGAGGAGAATAACGTAAGTAAACAATTTGGCAAGGACAAGGGCATAAGTCTAGAGTCAACTCTCAGCAATGTTAGAAAGTCACAAGCTACATTCAGGAAACACTAAACATACTGTACTTTCTGGTTCTTCTACTAAATTGGCACACAGAAAGTTAAATAAGACATTCAGTTGTGACAATCACAGAAAACATCAAATGACACCTAAAATGTTTTGACTGAGAACACCATCAGATTATTCTAAATGTGTATTGCTTTCTTATATAAAAAATGTATGCTAGACCAACAGTTCCATGGTGATGAGACATTTCCTCTGGCAGATTGGTCATGTGGAAAATCACAGATGGAAGAAAATCATGTTATGTCAAAATACCCACGCTCTCTAACTCAAAATGTGTTTATTTGATCATAAAACTTTATATTTCCAATTCATGTTATCCCCAATACATCAATCAGCAACCAGCCGCCCGACCGTCACATACACAGATCCTTTGATGTCGGACATGCTAATACCAATATGTTTCTCATGTTTTTTTTCTAACCTAAATAATTCAATGGGAAAAGCCACCCTGCTTACAGAGCCATCTTCATGCAAATGTGTACATAACATAGGCATACATGGCTGACTGATTGCATTTCTCCTGACAACTTTGCCTTACCACAATCAGATATGTGGGATAATTACACTGCGACATGCATGCAAAGTGTTCACACCAGCTAACCCAGTGTACCATAAAATATCAAAGACAAAGTGCTGTCCTTGTCAGAATAATGCATGCATAAACAGATATTTTATATACATCACATGGCTGTTTTGTATGCTATAGGACAGTAAATCAGAGGGCCACTTTCCCATGAGGCCTAGCCCACAGATCCCAAGCCTTATTTGGTGAATTGTATTAACCGTACCGATCGCCAAACACATTGATCTTGGCAACGACTGAAATTAGTTAATTCATTAGCTGAGGGTGACAAGCGACAAGAATGAATGACATCAATGAAACCAAATGTGTCCCAAGAAGTCACTAGGGGCTATGTATCCCAGATTAAACCCCAGAGCTGTGCCTTTAACTTTGGATTAAGGAGGTCCCAATGCAATGTTATGGAATTCAGTTTGAAATTGATGGAAGTTAAAATGTGCAGTAGATCATTTAGGTCAAACTCAATTTATTGCTATTTTTATTGAGGTTGAGGCCAAAACATGAAAATAAAAATATAAAATAAATACAGAAAAGAAAAAAACCTCTATACCAAATATGATGTTTTTTCTGTATTTTATTAGCCATGTATTTCCCCCCCTATGGATATTAATAATTTAAAACCAAGACTTGACCATCTTTGGGGCCCCTTAGCCTACTGGACCCCGTACAGTTGCACATCCTTCCTCCCTAATTCTACGCTCATGCCCCAGTGCTGCACCTTTATGTAAATACCTGGGGATGAATAATACATAGGCTAGTGTCATGGGCAGTGTTACTTTGGTATGTAAATGTGTTATGCAAATGGACAGCAGTGTTGGACCACCAGTCGGTTTAAAAGATCATCCAGAGATTAATAGTGGAGCCCTCAGAGGGAATGCATTTTGTTTATGCATATACACATGTTGTTGTCTGATACTGTAAATTCAGACATGAATGCAGCAATGTGTAACCCAAAACGAATGAAGGCTAAGGGGGAATGTTGGTGTTTTGGTCTGTACATCCACAAGAAACTAGAAAAATACATGTAATCTTCAGATTTTTATATACATTTGAGCGCTGGGTCAGCAAAGTGTCATATTTTTGGGTGTGGATTCATGCATTGAGGACTTGTGTACAGCTGTCAATATACCAATACCAACCAAAAGGAGCTAATAAAGAAACAAATGATTACTAAATATTATGAGGTCATGTACGTTACTTTATCAATCTTCTTTCAGTTTTCTAGTATTACGGGTGACTGTAGCCTATCCCGACTGTAGCCTATCTGTAGCCTATCCCGGCAACTATTGGTCTTAGATGGGGTACACGTCGTGGTCAGTTAGTCACAGGGTTGACATGGAGACACAAAAGTAGTGTTGGATTTGTAGTCTATTTAAAAGTTTCACTAAATAAAAATAGTAGAACGCTTTACAGAAAATGCATTTTGTTGATGTACACATGTTGGCCTCAGATACTGTAAATGCATGCATTGAGGCAGTGGTGTGGACTGGAGTGAAAGGAGGGAAAAGCTGCCGCACCCGATGGAAGCGTGTTGAAAAAAATGATGTTTTGACGAGATGAGATATTGATGATTTTGTTTTGAACTCATGAATTATTTCTGCCTGCCTTACCCTCTTGATTTATACATTTAATCTAGACTTCCTGATTTTATCCCACTGCTCGAAACGTTTTTACTTTTCGCATTGACGCATCAGACTTGAAATGTGGTGTTGTTGAGAGTTTTAAGACCATGTTTTACTGCTCTCTCCTGGATTCTGAACAACTTGTATTCCTACCTGGTTCTTTGGGTGTCATGAGTTAGATGTCCATAAAATCTAGTATTTGAAGTGCTGCTGGAAAAAAACTAAACAAATGTCAATTAGATGTGTTTCCATTAACCTTTGAGAAATGAATAAACTTTCTGTATAATGTTGCTGCTCTGAAAGATATTGTGGCTGTTTTGAATGCTGTTTTCAATCACTATTGTTTTTCTACCTATATCTCAGATTCAGCAGAGTGGTTTTGTCATTATGGTACACAAATATAGCTTCACAAATATCAAGCTTTGAATTTAAAAACAGATATGAAAAGTTTCTATTTTACTTTGCCTGTATATATATTTTAGTGAGTTATTTTGTTGATTGGTAAAGAAGTAATTTGTGTAGTATGACTGCCACATCCACCAATCTGCCTCAAGACAGTTGTGGCTGCAGAGGTTGTCTGATATTAGGTATTTACTGAGAACACAATTTTGTTGCAATACAATTTGGTTCTAAATAGCTCTGTTTGCAATTGAATTAAGGACATTTTTAAAGGCACTCCATGTAATTTTCTCCACTAGTTGGCATTAATGTCTATGGTTCTAAATAATCCAACATGACAGACAACTTTGTCTGTCTGACTACCTGAGTAAAACTACACTTGAAGTAACTCTGACTGCCTGAATAATGCTATATTTGAAGTAACTCACTTTTACATCTAGATTTCGGGCATTTCTTTCACTTTTGTTACAGTACCAGTCACAAGTAGGCCTCGGTAAAGTGTGCTCAAATCCAGCACTAAGCTCTGAAAACATTTGACTTCATACATAGGCATATCTAAGATCAAATCTGGCTGACTGTGAGGCTTTTTAGATCTCAAGCGAGAGCTTATTTCATAGTTCTTGGAATCCTTAAGCCTCCTTGTGCGATTTCCTTTGGTCTGGCCGTAATGAGAAGTGCAGCAGAGTGGCAGAGCTTGCAGGGCACAGTGGGATAGAAATGGCTTGCTGTCTATCAAAGTGTCAAAATGGAATATAGCTGTGGCGCACTCTAGTCCTGGAGCCACAGGTCGAGTCAGGGATCCAACACACACACACACACACATGTATCCAGGCACTAAAAGGTCAAAACAATCACCGCTGAGTCACTGCAGATAGCCAACATTTGGAGCATCTATCTACTAAATTTAATGGACCTGGGTGACATTTCCCAAAAACAGCTCAAAGTGGAAGCTCTAAGAATTTGGGGGGTGGATATACAATATATACATGTCTGTATATTTTTTTATGAACATGTATAAAACTATGTGCACATTATGTATTATAATCCATTCTATTTAGACATCTGTTGAACCTATATAATCTTTTTCACAGACATCCACATGCCCCTCAAGGACTACCACATGTGTGAAAAAGAAATACTTAATTGCTAGTTTGTTATTTTGATAAAATATGTTTAATACACAGTCATCATTCTTGTCAGAAAGTGCTTTGAATGTGATATATCCCAAATCAATATTTTATCCACTTGATGCAACAGTAAAGCTGGATTTTTTTCAACCGCAGAAGGAAAAAACTATCTGGAGGGTGCTAGGTTGTGGTATTATAAAAAAAAAGTAAAAACACATGATGGTCAGCAAGGTTGTAATTTATATTCTAACATCAGTGATCAGTGTGACGAGTTGTAATGATGTCTATTTGTAAACTAAATACTCAATGTTGCATACTACATTAATGGTATTTATTACTTTTCTGCTTTGACTATCCATAAACATCCAACACCACACATACCTTCGATAGGTGTTCATTTTTATACACAGTGCGTACAGTCTGAGCGTTAAAATGTAATTGTGCATCTTGGTGAATCCTGGAAATAAAAATGTAAGTTTTCGGTGCCCATGCTGTAAAAAGGGCTTATATGCAGCAAAGGGTTAATGCTGGAGGTAGAGGACACACAAGTCGAGCAGCCCTTTGCTCACAGCTGCTTCTCCATTATACAATAACCCACATGGGAAATAATGAGATCACTAAGATCATTCTCTAAGAAAAGGGAAATCTGTTGCATTTTCATGATGGTGCCCTGTGCATGTTAACAGCACGAGGGAGGCCAGCAAAACCAGCGCGCCCTCTATGTGCCTTTCTTCTCACCACTGTCCCTCTGGCTTTCTCCATGTGCAAGAATTAGAGCAAAAAATGTATGAGGAAGCCCATATTATAACACAGTAGCAAAGACTAAAGGGAAAAGAAAGTAGTTATATCAGAGGAGATTCAATGTGAAAAATGGGTTTTTTTCCTCAGAAGCTAGACAGAGGGGTCACTGTTCACAGAAATGCACTCACTGGCCACTTTATTAGGTACGCCAGTTCAATCACCCAAAATGTGAATTAGACAACCACATAACATGCAAATTAATGTATTTGTCCTGAGACATGTTCCAGACAAATTTGTGGAAGTTCAAATTGAACATCAGAATAGAGAAGAAAACTGCTGGTCTAGGATTTAACAAAGAGAGAGATGTCCAAAAAGAAATATAAAAAATCAGTGAGTGGCCATTTTTTTTAGATATCTTGAGTTCATATTGGTTTGAAATGACAGAAAACTTGAAAGACAATCTTCAAATTAAACTTTTTTTTTTATTTTGGGAAACGTGCGGACTACACCTTTAATAAATGGTGTTCCTAATAAACTGGCCAGTGTGTGTTATATAGCCAATAGTAGTGGTGTCATTGAGACCACCGTAATACATTTCTGTCTCACACATTAGAAAAAGGTGTGAATGTAAAACACTAAACTGTGAGTTTGGAAAAGGGCAAAGAAGAGATATTACTCGCCCCGTCAAAGTGTTAGCTGCAAAACATTACCACATGTGCGATTTTAGCATGATTCATCCATGATTCATATGTCAAAGACAATCTTCCTCACACTGTCATAAGTGAGGATTCCTATGCATTGGCCTTTTCTTCAATAATGAGATATTTGAGATTTGGGCTTGTTTTATTAATGGACCTTTTCTTGATCTGCTTGTTTTCATAACTGGTTTAAAGCTCAAATATATATGGGCTTGGAGAGGCATCCAGCACATAGTAAACAATTAAACCAGCAAAAACGTAATTGTGAGTGGCTGAGTAAGTAGTTTGTTGGTTTCTTGGATTGTAAAATTCAAACCTGAATGTAGTATTGTGCATTTGATTTAGAAGCCATTGTGGTTATATGAGGAGTATATCTAATGTGTTATGTTGAATATACAGTAAGAACAAGTGACAAAACTGAGTGAGACACCTTTGTTAGCCTTTCATACTACAAAACTTTAGCATTACTGCTAAATTCCCTGACCACTTGAATGCACCTTTAGCCAAAGAGGATCAGTAGTTTTTTATTTTCTCTCAGGCATGTGTACTTGACAATCACAGAAATTCCACTGTTACAGCTCACTTAAGCTATGGTCTGGATATTCTCAGCACCGAACTTGTGCTTGAGGATATTGTCTGTTAAAGTAACTTGAAAGTAAAGCTTTTGGCATCTCTCAGTCATCATTCAGTTGTAAGTGCCATTTATTTTGAATGAAGTACCATGTTGACACCTGATCTGCTTTATTTCTGTCTAGTTTTTTATTCAGTTGTTGCAGACAGACCTCAAAATTTTCTGTTAATTCAACTGAACATTCAGATTGTATCACACTTAAAAAAATGTAATACTTAGTACTAAATATTTCTCCACAAATACATGCACCTGATCTCACAATGCGACACTGGATACATTGGCCGGACCTGGATTGAACGATATCTTTTAGGTAGATAAATGCTCTAACCACAATGCCCATATTTATTTCTTAGAATTATTCAAAGTAATATATTACATCTTTACTTAATCTTTAAGGCTAGAGTTATTAACTGGAACAATATTGCAATGACTCATACTGTATAAAAATATGGTCCAGTGGTGATTCGAGTTTATCGTGTTCTTTTCACTTATTGTTCTTGTAAGACATTTAAAAGTAGCTCTCAACTCCCCCCAGTGGCTTCTTGAGACACAACACATGTGTTCGCTGGCATCCCGTCATGACAGATTTCACTTCTTGAACACTTGTGGGTTGAATGTTTTTTACTGAATTTTCAAAAGTGAAAAACAAAAGTTGGCCTGTATAATGAAGAAATGTCATGTGTTGGGTCTGACTTTTTGCAAACCTAAAATGTGAATGTGAGGCGGGGGGTGTTGAATAGTCAATCATACCACCACCTTTTCCTCAACCCCTTTCCCCCCACTGCTATATCTATTTGTCATTTCTTTCCCTTCTCCAGCTCCTACTCACTTTCCCGTATGTAAGTTGCGCTCATTAATCAAGCTGGTGCCCGACTGCTAAGACTTGTATGGATTTTTGTCAAATTGCCGCTGCCACATAAGTCTAGCACATATAAATTGGTGCGCATTCGACTCCCAGCTGATGCGTGATGAATAGCTTTTAGTATATTTGCCTGTTCCCGAGCAGTTTTAGCGGCCAATGTGAGGAGTCAATACAGAGCTAAGGGTCATTGCTGTAAATCAATCATGCAGGGGCGTAGTCAGTGATGTTTTAGTGTGGCACCAGATCCCCCACCCCTCCCCCAAAATAACATTGGTCAACTAGGAATGAATCAGGACTAAAGCTGGGCTTAATCAGGTCTAAACATAGAACAAAACTTGGACTAAATAAGGACAAAACTAATAAATGGTAATAACCAGGCTAACCCTAACCAGGGCTACATTGGGGCTGAATTGGGACTTTGCCAGAGGTAACTGTAAACCAGGACTAAACCAAGTTGAAACCAGGACCAGACCAAATTGGGCTGGCAGTGGTGCACTTAACTCACATTCCCTATGAACAAATGTGGCGGTGTCATTGGTGTTCGGTTGTAGTCAGAGGGGCTGTAGGTGCAAACTGGCAGCCATTTGAGAAAGCCTTGGGCATTGTAAAGCATAATATAAATCTATATTGTTATGATGATTTTTAAATTAGGACAAAACCAGATCTCAAAGGAGCCCCCCAAAAAACGTGTTTTGAACCACAGTAATTTAAAAATTCTGAGCACAACCCTGGCCAACATGTGGTGTAGATACTGTTTAGCTGCAGGCCATTGCTGTAAATCTATCATGCGACAGTTAGGGTCATGGGAAGTCTGCTGGATAATATCTGTCAACCCACGCGTACGGGAAGCCTATCACTCACACCTGCCTTCTGTGTGTCCTAGTTTGTAGGTGAAAACGGTTTGTCATGTGCAAAATGCAGCCAAAAAACAATGAAAGAAGCAACTTGAAAAGTGCTGAGATATGCTTCTTATTGCAATTCTTTCTGCCTCCCTTGCGGATTTATTCAGCTTGTGTCCCATGGCTTTACCTTTTTTAAAAATGAGAAACTATCAGGTAAGTTTATGGGAAAAACACTACATTTTCTACATATCAGCAAAACAGACCAATGTTTTACAGTTCCGGATCACTTTATTAGCTAGACCTATTTACATTCACCTAGATGCACTGCATAAAGCCAGTGTATTTAGTTCAAGACAAATCAGCTAAAGCACCAGAATGAAGAATGTGATTTAGGTTACTTTAAATATATAGTGTAGTTGTTAGTACCAGGTTAAATGATGTACTGATCATTTTACATACAAAATGTTGAGAGTTAATGACTTGAGTGAGAAGCAGTTTTGTCCTTGTTGATGCAAGACGGTAGAAACTGGTTAAAAATGATTGAAAAGCAGCCTTACCTCAGAAGACCAATTCCATCAAATGGTCTGTGTATCTGAACACATACTGTAGTCTACCTAATAAAGTGACCAGTGACCTTAGTGAATCTAAATGTGTGTAAGTTTCCTTTTCCCAATATTTCTGTTCATCTGCTCAGTACAGGCCATAAGATTAACTGTAATGACATCATCCCCTCGGGCGTCATCGCTGGCAAAATAAACTCTGATAGAATTTTGTGATCACAATTAAATCAAAGTTATTGCCGGAGTTTCCTTATGAACTTGTTTATTTGTTCCATCCACAACACATAAAAAAGTTAGCCCGCAATCCCTGGGTGCGTTGCTAAAATAAATATGAAATAGAAATCAATTTAGCCAAGCCCTAACTGCAATTCCCCCTTTGCCATTTCCCTTGCAGTTGCGCTAGAAAAATAAAATTTAAAGACAATAAAAGAGTCATAAATTGCCGGTATCAAATGGCTTCCTCTAAGGTTTACGGTTGGACCCCGTTCGTTGATGTGATTTGGGGTCGTTATTTCACACCAGCGAGCTTAAATACCAATGGGATTCATATTAAAATGGCACACCTTATGGTAGATGGCGGGGCGCTGATCAATGGTTTCATTAATTAGCTTTACGTATTCGTGCCCGGGGAGCTCTGGCTTTGGTATGTTCACTATCTGCTCTTGCCTATAGCACACACAGCCCTTTTGTGACTATGTGCTGTATTATCAGTTGGTGCTGCACTATCTTTCCTATAGGTGGCTACCAACATGACACCACTGCAGCTTTTGATAGGTGGTGGATCAGTATCACTGCTTCTGCAAAGTCTGCTGTCGTCTTATATGGGAGGAAACTACATGCTCTCTAGTATATCTACTGACCAGATTATTAGGTACACTTTGCTAGTATAATGTTGGACTCAAAAACACTGTAAATACAATCCTAATCATAATTGCAGAGGCTGTCCATTGGTTGGAGATATGATGTCTGGGGATTCCATTGGAGTAACGTCCACTTGCTGTCATGTTTGGAAGAAAAAAAGTGCACGACAGTTTAGCCAATACTCACTTGTACACTACCTCACCCACCCTAAACCATGGAAAACTTATTAGGTCAAGGTCCAGTATTTTGTCTTCATTTTTTGTGTGGTGCATTTGCAAGAGTTTGCCTTCCCCAGACTGTGGTTGTAACAAGTTCCTCTCTCTCATTTGAAGCCAGTTGAGCCATTCTCCTGTGATCTCTGACCAACAAGGCATTTTTACCCACAGAAGGGCTGCTCACTGCTACTCATTATTTTCTCTTTGTTTGGAAAGTCTTTGTAAACCCTATCAATGATTTGTTTTTGAAATACCCAGTACATGTGAAGTGCTCATTTCGTATTTTGTGGTGGTTTGGGCTTGTATTTCAAGTTGCCAATTGAAAGTGTTTTAAAGTTGATGCATGACACTGAGCTTTGAGTCTGTTTTACATGTTAGTTTCTGGGCGGAAAAACATAGCTTACTTTTTCTCACATTCCTCCAGTTGGAATTGTGATTAAAAACAGTGCTTGCTTTTTTCCGCAATGCATTAGTAAAACAATTCAGCCATAGTTTAATTCATTAAGCAATCCCACATTTCATTAGCACACAGTGCCTAAACATTAATTACATTTAAACTCATTCTTATTTGTCTTAATTCCTCCTCTTCCAGACTCAGGAGAAAATTCAAACTATTTTATTATTAAACTATACCAGGCAATTTACAATCATTTAGATAGCACATGAAACTGAGCTACTATTTGCAATGTCCTGCATGTCCCGCCCATATTATGTGGGTTCTCTCTGAGTACTTTTTACTTCTCCCACCACCCAAAGACATGTGTTGGGAGCATTTATCACTCTAAAAATGGTCCCAAGTAAATGAATGTGAAAGGTTCTCTATTTGTCTGTCTGTTACAGGCACCTCATACAAAATGGTCCTGGTTTTGAGTCATGGATCTTTTGGAAACCTCCATGCATTTAACTACATTATTACTGCCCACTAGTTAATGTCCTTGAGTCACTTGCTTGGCATTTTTCTTCATATGCTTGACCTTTTGACATTAGTAATTTTATAGTGCTGTGTAGTTCCTATTAGAATGGCATTAGTGGTTTGGGGCAATAGAGGAGGATGCAGCCTACTGTTAATCAGAGCATGGACAAAGGAGTTGAATATATTTCTAATTACCTCTCCATTAATTGCCTCATATAACACCCAGGCATAGGCTAGACAAGAAACACTTAAATACTGATACTGGATATGCCCAAAGCTAACAGCTGCACTAAGCCCAATTTGTTTAAGTGCTACGTGGCAGTTGACATAAGAGAAGGAGAATCAGTGTCACTTTTGGGAAGCCTGCCAAGTCCAGGATAAATCCCAAAGGTACAATCCCACAATTGTCACAGTAAATCAACCCAAATTTGAAGAGCGTATTCCACAAGGCTATTAAATTGTTAATTGTAATGAATTATGTGTGCGGTTGTATATTTTTGTCAGTAAGTAATTTTATATCTTGTTTGGATGATTGTTTTGCCTGAAGAATGGTATTGAGAAATCTCAAAATAGCATGTACAATAGATACCATAGAATTTTTTTTTATTTAATGAGTGCAAAGTTAAGTAAATTATCTTACTATGTTCATCTAAATCATCTCTTTTTGTGCCTTTACAATTTTACTCACAAACAACTGAAACAACTGTCTAAAGCCAGAAGACTTTGCAGTCCTGACCCACCCTTTGGAAATCACTGGTGAAGCAAAAGCAAAGCAAATGTCTTTGTATATTGT
>JAVQKG010018129.1:0-11625 GCA_036025885.1 Hypseleotris bucephala
TAAAAACTCTCGCTACAAGAATTGACCGCATGGATCAAGATGAGACAGGTATGTATCCACTCGTCTAAAGTGATTGAAGAACATAGTTGAATATAGAAAAACGGTGGTGTGTTCCTTTAAAACAGCCTTTATTGCTGTATCCAAGCACATAACTGGCCAAAACCTTCAGCATAACAATATTGATAACCCTGACAACAAATCTTAAACACCAGCTTATTTTTGACAAATAATTCTCTTTACGATACTCTGATGAGGTAATTCCACATTTTTTCTCCAAAAGCATAAAAAACATTAGCATATATTCTTCTCTACCAAAGTTGTCGAGTTTACCTCCATGACGACACTCTGCCTCTATAAACCACATCAGTTACAGTGACACACAGCTGTTCTACATTCAGAAAAGTTTAAACCCTTGAGTTCTTCTGTGCAGGTGTATCCGTTTATCTACCAACTTCAGCGTTTAAAAACTCTTTGCCAGCTCTAATTGTTCCAGGTGTTCTCTGCAGAATCTATTACACACAATATAACGTTTGTCCAAAGCGCTGGAAGATCTTATTGAAGATCCATAGATGCAAACAATGAGAACAGTCAAAGCTCTACAAAAGAAAAATTATTACTTGCGAGAAATGGCAATGATGTATGTCGGGCGAATGGGAGCCGCTAAAGCTATTCTGTGCTAATGCAACACAGCTTTTTAGAAGAAAATACAATGAGGCTGCATCAACAATAGCAATGCTGATGGTTCTGTATTGTATGATGCTGTAAAAGAGGGGACTGATAAAAGGTGTTTTCTTTGCAAGTTGGTAAGTAATTTAGAAAGGGGGCAAACTTGAATAAAATCAGGTCTGAAAGATGTAATACAAAAGTGCTGAATACACCAGACTGACCAACTGCCAATATTCCATCACTTCTAGTCTAGATGCTTACTTGTATTAAACGTTTGAATTTGACTGAAAGCATTTTTTTCTCTGTTTCTACTGTCACCATCATTTAAAGGGAATTTTTAGATGAAGAGGTTTTTTAAAATAAAGTTTTGCTTTTAAGTCTCTGTATCTTTATGTATTTAAAAGCTGAAAAACTAAGAACCAACGTCACCTTGATATCTGGACAATTATTGTTTTAATATTGAAGAAGAACTGCTTGTCTCAATGCTAGTCAACACTTAGGTTAGGGCATCATGAGCATGATTAACCAAGTAAAAGTGATACAACTTTTAAGTATTAAACACAACCTAAAGCTTCCTAATAAATAAAAGGCATAATACTTTAATTAATAAAATACAGCATCAAAAAAATGTATTACCAAATCTATCTTCTTGTTTTAAGCTTTGTAAAGTCCTTACCTGCACATTTGGTGTGTGCTCTGAGTGGAGGTCCGGGGGCTCCCGTGCCTCCCTCCAGGGGCCTGGTGAGCAGCACACTGATCTCGTACTCAGTGTCTGGGTCCAGGTGTCCAATCTTGTGTGTGGTCTTGTCCACGGGCTGCAGGTCGTACATGGTTCCTGAGACGGTGCGGTACTCCACCTCTCGGTCGATAATGGGCCCGTCTCCGTTGATGGAGTTGGCGTTGAGCTGGATCCAGAGATATGTGGCACCAACCGCAGTCAGCTGAGGAGGAGCAATAGGGACTGGAGGCTCTGGAAAGATCAGAGTAAGACATTTAAAGTCGTATATTATACAAGATTGACTTTTTGGAGCTTTGACCTATGTTCTTTTGTTGTTTCTGCCTCAATCACATACCCAAAGTTTTGTGTCCTTCAGGCATGTCTGAGTAATTACTTATTGAATTTTGGGCATCATGTAAGTGGCCTGTAAAAACTGTAACTTCTGCTCCTAAACCAGGTGTATAACTTTACAGTATAGCATCAACCAAAAATATCAGTGCATTTGATGTTTGAGCTGAAATGTTAAAAAGACTTTGAAAATATTATCTATTTATGAAACAAAATCTTGCATGTTTTCTCAGTCAACTATTCTCAGGAGAAATCAATGCCACCAACTTAAATGAAACGTCTCATTGTCAGTTCAAAACAAGTACAGTATGTCTTGTAATCACCCATTTTCATCTTCCCTTGAATGGCATATTGATTTTAATCACAGGACTGACTGTCAAGGCCTCTGCTCACTTATAACTGCTACACCTCTTCTCCACCACAATAATCTCTGTTATGTTATTAAAATAAAAGTCAACCTTACAAACTATTTTCACATTCTTCACATTCTTATTTTAAAATTACATGTATGCCTAATAATACCATGGCACACTTTTCTATTTGCCACTTTGAACAACTTTTTAACTTCACTGGTCAAAGGTGTTTTAAAAGAGGTACCAAAAATCCTAAGCAATTCGGCTCATCGCTTAGTAAGCTATAATACCTGTAGCGCTATATGTAAAGTTTTTCAAATTCCAACCTTTTTTAATAAACATAGCCTTTAATTCTTGACAATTCTTCTTAAATTCTTTTATTTCTTTGGTGAAACATAGAACCCACACTTAAGATGGTGACCTTTTCTTTGTTATGTCACCAGTATTTGTCTAATCTCTTAGACCGTGTGCCACGTGTTTAATGATGCTTTGGTAAATGTCATAGTTTTTCTGGTGCAGGTATTTTGAGCAGTGTTTCCTTATGTTAACTGGTATGCTAACATTTGTGGAGTCTGTTGGTGGAAAATTACATCTAGAGGAGAAGAAGAGGTCTAATAATGGCAAGTGTTCCCAGGTGAATATGAAAAACATTTCCAATCATAAAAATATATATAATTCTGTTACCATTTTTGACGTATCTACTGTATGTAGTTTTGTCAGCAAACCACAGGCTTCTTAAAAGGTTTATTAACCAATGATTTTTTTTTCTTGAAAATGTTAAAATGTTATTTATATGGAAAATGTTTGATTTATTTAACAGATGTGAGAACAGTGAGTACTACAGCTATTGTTCCCAAACAAATGTGTCTCTTTCCAAATAAGCGACAAAATTAAACTGATGGTGATCAAATTTAAAATGTGTCTACAATCAGCATTTGATATTGTTTATAACAAATTATCACCATAAACTCACAAAAAGTTAGGGTCCTTTGACCTTTGGGTAAAATTACAACACGTCTATAAATTTCAATCACCTGATTCAACTACTCTCCCCATTTCCCACATATTTCAAAAGTCAAATATCCCTCCATTTCTGTTACTAACACATCTAATACCGTAAAAATGGGACAACATTGCTTTTAAATTTAAAATGTTTTGTTATGCTCTACTGTTCTATGTATGAAACATTAAAAACATGAAAACAAAGCATTCACTCCTGACCAAAAAGCACTATTATCCCTAAGAGCCATGGCAGTGCTTAGGAATCTCCCCTCATCAGGCTCTCCAGAAGTCAGAACTCCCTGGTGCCTCTACTCCCTCCACTAATGAGCACACACATGTAACACAATAATGCCATTAGTCGCCTGGATGCGTCTCCCGGAGTTGTCATGGAGAAGCTGCTCTGGTCTCCAGACACTTGATTCCGAGATGTGTCCGAGGTGTGTCCCAAAACAGATGGTTACCCCACACTGACCTCTGCCTGGTCCCTAAACTCCTCCACTAATCCAAGCTCCCAGTGCCGCTGTCAAACATCACCTAAAGCGAACCAGCTAATCCCAGGGCTCCCGAGTGGCCACACCAGTTTGCACCATGCAGGCAGCAGACAAGGCTCGGTGTTCACATCCAGGCTTGTTTTGATGATCTGTTATGGGCTGTTGTTCTGTCTTTAAAGAGCTTTAACCAATTTAAAATCCATTATGCACGGTTTGATACAGGCGGCAGACAACAAGCTCACAGTGCATTCCTCGGTAGCTTTATAGACACAGATAAGTACTAAATGTAGGTTGTTAGCTGTTTGCAAGAATAAGTCCAACTATATTTAGAGTTGAATAAACAGCAAATCTATAAAAGTGTTGAGAAATTTATCAAAGACAGTTATTTTTTTCTGTAAGAGCTACATAGAATTTCAAATGCTTTTTTCCATGATAATAATAAAAATGGCTTTTCTTATATCTTTTGGGGAGAAATGTTTTTTAATCAGCTGTTGCTGCATGTTGTGGATTAGAAACATAAACAATTTAAGAACTTTGGAAATGCATATTGGCGAGTTCCCATGCATGTGGTAATGATCGGCACAATACTATGGGTCTGACGCAGTACAAGTTTTAGTTAGTGTCAGGGCCACAACAAAAACATACACTAATGAAACCCATTTTCAGTCATTGGGACAATGAGTCACCCACTCACAGACACCTGATTATCTTTGAATGGTGAATGGTGGAAGCCTGAAAACACCCATGGTAACACAGGGAGGACATGATTACTAATTATTATTGGTGGTTGGCCTATAGAGATCAAACTCCACCAATACCTTTGCTGTAGAACTGCCAAATCTTAATGACATAGTATTTCTTTAATCAGCTGAAGGATCTGAACTAAATCTTAGGACATCTCAGTTTCTCATCACAAGTGCATTTTTACATTAGCAGGACTTGTTCTGTACATGACCAAATGGCCCTCAGAACGCTGGTCGCACTGTCGCTGACTCAGACATGATGAGGTGCGAAATCTCTCAGCACACATTTTAACCAACTCATAATCTGCATTGTATCAATTCACTTTGGTTTTCCTGTGTTATGGCTTGGGTTTGTCTCCTGATACAATATGACTAAGCACTATGATGTAGTGGGTAATACGGCAATACACATTTCATTTCACTTCACAAAATCAGGAGCAGCTTATGTTGATGAAATAACTCCTGTAGGTGCAGTAATCCTCTCTTCAACAGCCATCAACAGCACATGGAAAATAATGGATTACCAGATCGAAATACACTTGAGCGCCTGGAACACTTTAGGATATTAACAAGTCATTTCCCACTGTTTTGAGCCCACTGTGACACAAACTAAAAGGTGCAGAAAGAAGGCTGGATGGTTGTGAAGTACATTATATTATAGTGCTTGTGACCACCTAAAAGTCTTGTTTAGATGCAATCTTCATAAATCATGCCAGTTTGCCTTGGTTTATTTTTACTGTGAAAATAGCAGAAAATGGCTTCTTGAAATGTCCATGCAGTGTTCCACAGTACAAAATTGTGTGTTTTTCATGCTGTGCCTTTAGACGACCTGACAATTTATCTAGGATGCAGTTTCCAGTTAGTATTGTACTGAACGAGATCATGACTTAAATCAGGTCAGCTGATACAGAATGCATCTTTTCCCTACATGGGTTACTTCCCTAGGTACACTGGCTTCCTTCCACCACCCTAAGACAAGCTGGAAACTTTAAATCCCCAATATAGTGAACTGAAAGTGAATGGCTGATCAGTGTATCTATTTGTGTCAACCCTGCAACTGACCACTGTCCAGGATGTACTGTGTGCCACCTTTGCTGGGATAGACTCCATATACGGACAATAGGACCACTGACTTTTTCTAGGTTTTTGAGATGCGTTACTGCTACCTTTGTGATCATATGGTTTAAAAATCTTAATACCTCACATGCACTTGTTCTATTTTTGTGATCATTTGAGGAGTGGTTTTGGTTTCCTCTTGGTCTCATTATTGCCATCTTAACCTCAACATTTCTGGATGGAGACGGTGACGGCGCACAAATGACAGGCGTCCGTGCAGTCAGTGAGCAGCTGTTGTCATGACGCTGACCGGACGGACAGACCGCGACAGCTGGGTCCGCCTCACTGTGGCACCTGCCTGTTTGGCACAATGCTCTCCCGCATTAACACGCATGTCAGCACACACATGGAGCCACCGCCACTCATCATTATGCATTCCACACACTGACCTTTACAACACTCAATAATAAATAATGTCAGCCATAAAATAGTGAAAAGTGAAATTGAGCTGAAGAATTCAATACCTGGCCTTTTGGAAATTGTGCTGTTTGTTTTGTTGTGTACCTAAACGTTCCTATATCCATTCCTCAACTTTATTGTGGGGTCTAGTGTTTTTACTCAGATTTTACAGGATTATAAAATTAAAACAAAACTTTGACATAATCATTTTACTATTCTACTTTACTCAACACCTGACGCTACATTTGGGTCCCAACCCACCAGCCAGAATGCAAAAAAAGTAGTTCTTAAATTTAATTTCCAAATTGTGCAACAAATGGATGCTGATGAACTTTAAGTGTATATGTTAGATAATTTGATAAACAAAACCATTTAAATGCCATGCTTATGGATACACTGATGGAGGGTTTCCAAACCTCCTTCACTTCATCAAGAAAGAGATGGCTGGACTAGATCTAACAAAGAAAATAAATCCTTTTGCATTCTGTATATTAGATAAATGTACACAAAATGCATGTGGCCAGTCCTCAGCAGTATTTCATCATTGACATGAATAGAAGCTTTGTGTAGTTGGACCTGACTAATTATATCCCCCTTCTCATTTGTCCCATAATGTCAGCTGAGCCTGTCTTGTTAAGATGCAAGAGGACCTTGTTCTACAGTTCATTCTGTTAATTGGACGGCTGTGAGTAGAGCATTGATCTGAGTCTCATATGGGGATGAGGAGCAGGGCCACAGGAAGATGACGAGCTCTGACTGGATGGCCTTCGATTTTTGGTAACTATTCTCATTAGAGCTGACACTGTCACGCCTCAGCAGCCTTGAGTGTGGCCCAGAATACAGTACATGAGGACATAGTGATTTGAAGGCTACAGGTGAAGGCAAACAGACCCATAGATGAATAGTTGTAGCCTATGTATGATATAACAGGCTCTTGTTTGTAATAGAAGTAGGTGGAGCAGTTTGAATCAGACTTAATCCACATGGTCGATGTACAAATGTGGTTGTGTTATTGGTGTTTCATGCTGGTTGAAGGCCATATGCGGCATACTATGAAACATAAGTAGTTACTTTTAGGTTCGATTTTAGAGTTTTTTATATTCCTGGATATGTCATTGTTTGTACAGAGAATTTTTAAACCTGCAAAACTGTTAGTTGATAATGCATTACCTTGGCTTCTCTTGGCGTCCTGATCCAATAATAAACAACAAAATGAAAAAACATTTTCAACAAAAACATTTTCAGTATGCATTAAACCTATCTAGGTCTGAGTTATGTGTATGTGGTTGAAATTAAAATAGTCACTTTCTTCTGTTCTATCTTTTGCCTACTTTGTATGGCAGTATGGCAGTTTGCAAAAAAAAAAAAAAGAAATTATAAAAAATATGCAGTTCACTTCCCATAGTGAAATAAATCTGAGCGAAAACTGGCGTGAAAGGCAGAAATGATTATCCGGGATAATCAAGCATTCACTGTCCTCATGTCGGCAAAAAGGCAGTGTATGGTAATGAGGTAACGGGGGGGGGGTGACTGTCGCCGGCTCATATACTTCACACAAAGGCTTCGTGGTCACTCCCCCAAAACCAGGCACGGACATTGTGAATACACATTTAAGCAGGATTTACGATCTCGGGACGTCGCTGAGAGGGTTAAGCACTTGGTTTATGACTGCTACAATAAGAGGAGATCTCAGCGATTTTTATGTGAGGCACTTATAAAACCGTGAAAGAGCCTTTTTCTGTTTCAATGCTTATGTTGAGGTGTGAAATGTCCCTCTGCAAAATTGAAACTAGGGTGCATTACAAGATTTGATGCTGCCGTAGAGTAAAGGAAGTGCAGATTTTACTGTCACTATTGTGATTGTGAGAAGTCATGTGTCAAAAGACCTTGCTCCACACCACATCACAGCGCAATAGGCTTTTTCAGATACTTTCTATTTAAACAGAGAAACAGCCAGCAAAGTTATCAATCACACCATGCAGAGCTAAGACAAGAACTTTAAGATGCATCTGGGATACAAGGTGATTCTGTTTGTGCCTTTAAGCAAGCAGGTTGAGGGTTTGATTCTCAGGCTGACCAATACACAATTTCTTTGAGAGGAGTCTAAATAACATCCCAGTATTACCATGGATTCTGCTTGGGTGTTCTTTCGCTGGTTACGCTTGCTCCCATCTTTCCTAGAAGCATTTGTGATCAGCCCTCATGAATAAATATAAGACTGAATGGTTGTCAGTTAGTGTATGTCTTTCTGTTTGTCCTGCGGCTACCTGGTCCAAGATGTAGCCCACCTAAGGCCCACCTACCTAATGTTTGGAGGTTCCAGTCAACTGCGACCCATGACCAGAATAAGCAAAAACTTATCAATCAATGCATCAATGATATGAGGCACTGTAACATAATTAGTAAAGTTATAAAAAGGTGATTGTGTCCCAAACTGTAAACCTTTTGTGAACAAAGGGACATGAATCTCCTGTGCTTTCCATCAGTTTAACCTCTACGCAAATCGCCAAAGTCAATTCCAGATAAACAGAAACTGCTTTTGCAAAAGGAAGTGTCCTCTAAGGTGCTACTAAAAGACTAGCGTTTTTATGTTGATTTGTTATCCGCGGGACTTCAACACTTGTACTTGTAAAAAGGGCCGTCCTTGACTGAACACAGCTCCTCCTAAACGCAGACAAAGGCGGTGAGGTTTACTGTAACCTCTCTGATATTTCGCTCCTGCAGTCATTTGATATGAATTTATGGAGTCGTGTGAAACTAAATCCTGCGAGGCCTCACTATCCTACAGCCCTATAGCGCAGTAATGGCCTTCGATATTTCTTCACCTCAATTTTCTCCCCATGCTCTCAATTGAATTTACTGCCCTGATTTTTTTTTATCCTTTCTCTTTTTTTGTCCTCTTGCTTTATGTGATTGATAGCTTTAATCCTAGCTGTCCAGATCGAGGTGTGTCAATCATAGTAGATAGTCCCAGGCTCGAACATGGTGGTAGTGGAGGGCTAGATAACGTATTTCTCGTGTTTCTAGTGTTGTAGTCAAAGGAGAATTTACGGACACTACTGGGCACTTCACAACCAATGTTATGCATAAATTCAACAACACAAACCATAGCATTAAATATAGTGACTAGACTGCAGTATTTTGCTGTTGGCTGCTCAGTTGAACATATTAAAGCTGGTAAAGTAGGAAATGTATTGGCATAAACAATAAAAGATACATAACTATAAATGTATTCAAACTTCCTTTGCTGGTTCTCTTTGGGATTATGTATGAGTGCAGCCTGTCCCCTCAACTATGGGCCTTAGTTGGCGTGAATCCTGAACGGGCAATTTATAATTACAAATTCTTCTCACATATGCATGTCTTTGGATGGACAGTGGGAGAAGGCCTGAAAGAACCCACAAGAGGATGAAGACTTCATTTGTGTATCTGCCAGCCCCAGAATCAAACTCACAACCACCTTATGAGTGAGGACTCCTAACCACTCTTCCATCTCATGCCTTGAATTTGTACTTCAGAACACAAAGCCAGTTCTAAAAGTTTGGCCAACCTAATACTAGAAATGTATACCTAATAATGTGGCTGGATGACACATTTCAGTTGAATGACCAATACTAAAGGCCTTTTTCTGAATTTACAGCTTTTGTTCCATAAGGCCTAAAGCTTGGGGCCAATACTCACGTTTTATGGTCAGCTCTCCGTAATTGGACACTCCGACCCCTTTGTCTGAGTGGACGATGCAGCGGTACCGTCCCGAGTCGCCCTTGGTAGTGTTCTCCAGCTCAAAAGTGCCTATGAAGCGACGGTTGTTCCAAGGTTTAGTGGTTTTCATCGGGGCCTCCCTCCCTCCAATGCCCTGTTTGGACCAGATACAACAACCATGAGACCAAAATGGAACAGTTTAATAAGTGAAGTGGACTGACCTTCAGTAACTCATGTGCTGGGCTTGTTTGTTTATATTGATCTATCATTCATATTGTTGGTTTAGACTACGCATTATTGTCATTTATTTCTTGTTAAGTAGGGCATAACCAATGAGAAATACATAAAATATTATTGTTATTGTATTTTCTTCATCTTCTTTATGTTATTTACTAATTGAGCTTGAGTTTCATAAAATCAGTTAGTATAGTTAGTTTGTTATATTGAAACATAACTTTGCTCTGTGTTTTTTTTTTTTTTCTTTCTCGACAATAAAACCACTTTTCCAACAAAAATGATTCCTTCCAAAAGTGAGGTTATTTTTTTTGGTCTAGACTGTTTTATTAGCCTGTTAGCTAGAGAGATTTGGGTTGGATTTTTGTTATACTATTCAGAAAAGATCAATATGTATGGATCTACAAATTTGTTTTTACCTTGCAAAATTGGACAAAATCTGTCTTTTTGTATCCCAACTCAAAATTGTTGTTTAAATATTTACAAGAATAAACAGCAATGGCAATATGCTGGATACTATGGAAATGTAAAGTTTTAAAAGGGTATGCCGTTTACATCAATACCAAAGTACAGTATAGTGCATTGTATGTCCATTTTGTTATTTAGGTTTAGTGACTTTGTTCTGAGTCTCCCCTTCCACCGAATGCCCTGTTTGGACCAGATACAAACCCAAGCATCCAAAAAGGTTTAATAAGTAAAGTGGCTCGACCTTCACTAACTCTCTAGTGTTTGTTTACATCGCTCCATCATTCCCATTGGTGGATTTAGTCTTCCACATACATTCATCACATGCACACACAAAACACACAGACACTCAAGGGTTACCCCCAGCTGCCAGCCCTCACAGCAGGCAGATGGGGGACATTTGTTCATTTGGAATATTTCTTCATTACTGTCATCGGGGGACTCCACTTAATGTTTGTTTTCCAGCTCCGGTGCTAATGAGGACGTGTTTGTTAAAATGATGGAGTATCTGGCACTGGGACCTTTAGCTCCACACATCACATGGGTGACAGTGTGCTCAGTGGCAGAGGCAGGCTGGGGTTATGTCTTGCCAGATGCACTACCTTTGCGGGAAAAATACAAGGTCAATACAGGGGACCGCTGTGAAGCTCGCTGGTGCCAGATATAGTAAAACGAAGCAGCAGTCACAGAGATGGGGGATATATAGGTTAAGACCATATTGTGGAAGAGATCACAGACAATTGTAATCCTCCTGGAGCCTCCTGGAGACAGTGACACAAGGGCAAAGGCAGACCAGGTGTGGATGTCTTACTACAGCTTTGTATTTGTTCACTACAACTACAATAGGTCAGTGCATTATAAGGAAAAACATGTGTACTGCATATCAACACCTTCTAAAAATAATGGCCTATGTCTTTTTTTGGCAAAATGTTGATTTTTGAGTATATGTAGATTTTTGCCTAAATCATGAGGCTGGCCACCTCTGGTAAAATTTTCTGCTTTCTCAGTTAAACAGATCATGTGATTTTACCCCCAAAAAGCCCCCCTCAGACTGACAGAGATATTTCTGGCCACCACCAAATACATACCATGACAATTACACAAACATATTTAAACATTCAGTTTAGGATGGCGCAAGCTGTCTTTCCCAAGGACACAGAGGCACCATAAAGTTATTGGATTCAACTTTTTTATTGTCTAAGATCTTATTTAATAGCTTTTATGGTTAAGTGTTATTATATAGTTACTTCAGTTGCACAGACTAAGGACCTGTCTCTATAAAATTCCAGATACTACACATTATTTTCATTTTTATACATGCCACAGTTGTGAATGAAAGAAAGATGAATTTAAGCACATAGCACCTCCATCTTGTCCTCTTCTTCATA